>CAJQZJ010000262.1:425860-454474 GCA_907164525.1 Lophiomys imhausi | reverse complement strand
TTTTTTTGTTGGGTCTTTGTGTGCTTTAGGTACCAGGGTGACTGTGACCTCATAGAATGAGTTTGGCAGTGTTCCTTCTGTTTCTATTTTCTTCAGGAGTTTGAAGAGTATTAGGATTAGCTCCTCTTTGAATGTCTGGTAGAATTATGCGCTGAAACCATCTGGCCTTGGGCTATTTTTGGTTGGGAGACTTTTAATGACTCTTTCTATTTCCTTACGGGTTATAAGACTGTTAAACTTGTTAACCTTACCTTGATTTATCTTCGGTAGGTGGCATCTATCAAGGAAATTGTCCATTTTGTTTAGATTTTTCAGTTTTGTGGAGTGCAGATTTTTGAAGTAAGACCTAAAGATTCTTTGGATTTACTTGATGTCTGTTGTTATTTCTCCCTTTTCATTTCTGATTTTGTTGATTTGAGTATTTTCCCTCTGCCTTCTTGTCAGTTTGTCTAAGAGTTTGTCTATTTTTTTTCTCAAAGAACCAAGTCTTGGTTTAGTTGATTCTTTGTATGGTCTTTTTGTTTCTAAGTTCAGTCCTGAATTTGATGATTTCCTGTCCTCTGTTCCTCTTGGCAGTGTTTATTCCTTTCTTTTCTAGCACTTCCAGTTCTGTTGTTAAGTTGCTAATATGGGCTGTCACAATTTTCTTTTTGAAGGCACTTAGTGCTATGAACTTTCCTTGTAGCACTGCTTTCATTGTGTCCCATAGGTTTGGGTATGTTGTGCGTTCATTTTCATTGGATGTAGGAAGCCTTTGATTTCCTTCTTTGTTTCCTGACCCAGTGGTCATTAAGTAGAGTTTCCTTGAATGTGTAGGCTTTTGGTTATTAAAATCCAGCTTTAGTTCATGTGGTCTGATAAGATACAAGGGGTTATCTCAATTTTCTTGTATCTGTTCATGCTTGTTTTATGTCTGACTATGTGGTCAATTTTGCAGAATGTTTTGTGAGGCACTAAAAAGAAAGTGTGTTCTTTTGTGTTTGCACGAAACATTCTGCAGGTATCTATTAGGTCTATTTAGTTCATGACTTCTGTTAATCTCACTATTTCTCTGTTTGGTTTCTGCCTTGATGACCTGTCCATTGTTGTGAGTGGTGTGTTTATGTGGGGCATGGATATTGAGTATTAAGATGTCATCTTGATGAATTTTTCCTTTGATGAGTATGCGGTGTCCTTCCCTATATTTTTTGATTAATTTTAGATGAATGTCTATTTTATGGGATATTAGGATGGCTACTTCTGCTTGCATACTGCAACCATTTGCTTGGAATCCTTTTGCCAACCCTTTACTCTGAGATAGAGTCTATCTTTGTTAGTGATGTGTGTTTCTTGTACACAGCAAAATTATGGGGCTTGTCTACAGATCCATTCTGTAAGCATGTGTCTTTTATTAGGAAATTGAGTCCATTGATGTTGAGAAATATTAATGACTATAGGTTGTTATTTCCTGTTATTTTATATAGGTTGTGGTTGTGTGTTTGTGCGTTTATTTTGGTTTAGCTGCAGTGGAGTTTTTTTTTGTTTCCTGTGTTTTCTTGGGTGTACTTATCTTCTCTGGGTTGGAATTTTCCTCTAGGATCTTCTGTTGAGCTAGATTTGTAGATAGATATTGCTTAAATATTTTTTGTCATGGAATATCTTTTTTCTCCATCTATGGTGATAGAAAGTTTTTCTGAGTAGAATAGTCTAGGCTGGCACCTATGGCCTCTTAGGACTTGTAGAACATCTGTCCAGGCCTTTCTGGCTCTCAAAGTTTCTGAATAGATATAAGTTTAATTCTGATGGGTCTGCCATTATATATTACTTGACCTTTTTCTCTTACAGCTTTTAAATGTTCTTTTTTTTGGTTCTGTAAATTTGGAATTTCAATTATTGTGTGGCGAGTGGAATTTCTTTTCTGACCTAATCTATTTGGTGTTTTGTATGCCTCTTGGAATTTTACCAGCATTTCTTTCTTTATGTCTTCAATGATTTTGTTGAAAATTATTACTAAACCTTGGGTTGGGAGTCTTTTTTTTATCTATGCCTATAATTCTCAGGGTCTATCTTTTCATTAAGTCCTTGATTTCTTGGATGTTGTTGGTGAGCAATTTTTTAGATTTCTCATTTTCTTTGGTTGTTGTACTGAATTCTTCAATTGAGTCTTCCATACCTGAAATTCTATGTTCCATATCTTGTATCCTATTTGTTACACTCATGTCTGTAGTTCCTGCTCTCTTTCCTTAGTTTTTCACCTTCAGAATTTTCTCTGCTTGTGTTTTCTTTATTGCTTCATTTTCCAATTTCAGGTCTTGAACTGTTTTATACATTTCTTGTTCCAATATGCTTGTCTTTGCCTGCAAATGTTTCATAGCCTTTTCTCTTTCCTGCTCTTGTTTAACTGAGTTAGCATGGAGATCTTTAATTGAATTCTCCATTGTTTCATCGGTAGAATTGTGAATTCTTTAAATTTTCTCAGAGATTTATTTTCTTCTTTTAAGACCTCTATTATTTTCATATGTATAGATTTTTCACCCTTTTCTTGTGTTTCAGGTGTTGTAGGATGGTCAGGGCCTAGGATAGCTGGGGTCTGCTGGTGCCATATTGCCCTGGTTTTTGTTGTTTGTTTTCCTTCATTGGCCTTTAGCCATCTGGTTGTCCTTGGTTAGTTGGTCCTGGTACCAACTAGGTTTTTTGCCTTGGAAAGTGTCCAGGTATGGGGGCTGGATGTTCCTGTATGGACATGTATGACACTGTGATCCAGAGCATCACTTCGGGAAGTTTGGTAGGGCTGTAGCCTCTGGAGCTGCAAGTGAAACCTCTCCAAGGAATTCTCCAAGGGGCAGTGGAGTAGTGAGCAGGTGTCTGGAGGCCGGATGACTGACTGGATGTCTCTGGAGTTATACATTAGTTGGCCTGTGTTACTAGAAGTGCCTGGAGGCCAGAGGCCTGGGAAGTGCCCCTATGTCTGCCAGTGACAACTCTTTCTCAGAGGCAGTGAGGCAGAGCAAAGGTGCCTGGAGGTTGGAAGCCTGACTGTCTCTGGAGCTATGCTGTGGTTGACCTGGGTCACTGGAGGCACCTGGAGCCCCTGGTGCAGGAAAACACCTCTGTGACTGTTAGTGATATCTCTCTTAGGAGCTCTCCCAGGGGCAGCAGGATGGAAGAGTGGCTCTGGGAGGCCAAAAGCTGATGCATCACTTGACCCAAAACATAGGAAGTACCTGGAGACTAAGGGCCAGGGAAGAGCTCCTGTAGCTGCTAATGAGGCCTCTCTGTGGGGAACTTGCAGGGACAGCAGGGTGGTGCAGTGGCTTCTGGGGACCAAATACCTGATTGAGCGTCTCTGGTCCAAAGTAATATGTTCTAGGGCAGCTTGCCCGAGCTGGCGGGGGTCTATTAGTTCCTTGGCAGCCCATGTATTCAGTCTGTGGTCCTTGTCTTCCCCTGATGCTCCCAGTGGGTCCCCAGAGCAGTTTCTGCCTCTAGGGCAAAAGCATTGTGATCTAGAGCAGTTTGCATCACTCAGGCAGCTGTGCAATGGCCCAGAACTGTTTCCCAGCTCCAAGGCTGGGACTCTTGATGTTACAGACTGGATATCCAGCTGAGATGCATGGCTCACTTGCAGGGCTTTACGAAATGGTGCCTGCAACCAGAAAAGTCGCTGCTACTAAGAGCTGCTCCTGCTGCCTCTTAGCTCAACCACCCACCTGTCAGCCAGATGCTACCATGTTGTAAATCCCAAGGAGAAACACCCCGAAATTACCATTCACATGGTTCTGCTGGTCCTCTTTTGGGTGCTGGCAGGACTGCTTGGAAGCTGGGGCCTCGGGAACCTGGCGAGGTCCTCTGTCTGGAGGTCAGAACCGCCAGCAGGGGCCTGCAATGGCTCAGACCCAGGGAGCTCTTCTCCACATGAAGTGTTCCTGCTCCCAAGTCTGGTTGTTCTGTTTTTTTCTGAGTGTCTAGAAGTCTAGCATAGGGATTTTTATTGTCCCCGGGGTTGCCAGGTTGGCCCAACTGGGTTCACACTTCTCTGATAGCTCATCAACACAAGTATGTCTCTGCAGTGAACTAACCGATTTCACCCTTGCTCAGAATGTGTCTGTGCCAGTTGCCACCATCTTGATCTGCCACAACATATTTTTAAATGACTAATAAATATTGAAATATTAAATATTGAAAAATTCAGGAACAAAACTAAATTGCTTCATAAATCCACTGTCACTTTTGAAGCGCCTATCCACTCCATATTAATCTTAACACAAATAATATACCCCACTATTAATTCTCAGATAATATACACTTACAGTTAAGAGCATAGGGACTGGATTCAGATTGTATAAATTCAATCCCCACTGGGTCAATGCTGTTTACATGTTAGTCTCTGTATTTCTCTTGCTTAATCTAAACAAAATCAAAGAAAATATGATCACAGGATGCTTCATTTGGTACTTCAGCCTTTGGATTCTTAAAAAGTTTTAGGCTGTCTCTTTACTGGACATAGCACTAATCATTGTTTGATTGTGTTTAATGGAATACATTATATTTAATATAACTAAGTCAGAGAATGCTCAGTATAAGAAGAGAGCATTAACACCACAGAGAGTACATTTTCCCACAAAGGTCGTTATTACTGGAAGAAGGAATGGGAAACACATATTAGGGAAAGCAAGAACTGTACCTATAACAGTTTCCTATAGATTTACAGAGATTGAATAAACTGGAAGAGATAGTATAGAGCTAAAGCAATGGGCTACAACCTTCCTAGCACATGAGATTATTTGAGGAGTGTTCAGAATAGTCCTTTTTTCAGATGCGTTCTCTACTTGGGTGAGGTCACATATTGGAATTTTAATGAAACTTTCCAGGAATTTGAAAATAGTGTCAGGGTTGAAAACCACTGACATAAACTAAGTATACCTTTCCTGAACTGCATGGTTACAGGTTTTGTGTTTTCACTATTGTGCCATGCTTCCTGCTTCATTAGTTTTGCAAATTATATTCTTAATGTCCCCATACACAGCCCTAGATTTTGATCAGACAAAACATAAGTTTCAGGCATGAAATGGTGTTGTTTTGACTATAAGACGTAAATTGCTTCCTATGGAGAAATATTTTTTCCTCCAAGGGTAGCATATTTTATTTGCCATACTTCACAGCACAAAGGATTCCCCAAAGATGTTAAGCAGCATAATTCCTTGGGGGATAAAGAAGGCATTGTATTAAAAGGGCAAGACAGCTCTTTGGAAATACAAAGGAGGAAATAGACTTAAGAGTATGCTGCATCTTGTATATTTGAGTTTGGAAATAAAATCTGAGGTCTTTTTTTTCATGAAACATATGATTTATTTCAAAGATAAATGTCTTTTAAAAACCAATGTCTAGTTTGTATAACATGTAGGCCTCTGTTGAGCCTTTAATGAGCAGCATTCCAGAGATACTGGTGAGAAACTGGTAAGGTTCACATGAAGAATATGTAAGATTTCTAATAAATACTCCTTTCTTTTTAAAATTGAACAATATTTTAATCAAAGAAAAATATTATTGTGTAGTTATATCTATCGTTTTATGAATGCTATTTTAAGATAAAACAGTATAATATGGTATATAATAGCTTATTAAAATTCTATCTAAGAAATTTTTATATTATCATAAAGATTCATGCGGTTAAAATTATTATATATTTGTTAGGTGTGTATATGTCTGTGTGGACATGAGAGGACAATTTATTGATGTTAGTTCTCTCCTTTCTCCATTATCTGGGTCTTTAGCCTGGAACTCAGATCATTAGGCTTGGAGGCACGTTCATTTAAAGACTGAACCATAAGGCTGGCTCCTCAGGTAGATTTTATTAAGTTTTGATAATTAACAATACTTTGCCAATCTATTTTTCATCTCTACTTTCTGATTATCTTTTTAATTATTTTGGAGTATTTTTCATTTACTTTTTAGACATAGCAAAATAAAATATAATAAGGTAAAATGAAAACCACCACATCGACATTGAACAAGACAAGTCAACAGAAAATTAAGAGTCCCAAGAGAAGGCACAAGAATTACAGACATGTTTACATATTCAGGAATCCCATAAAAGTACTAAAGTGAAAGCTATAGTATGTGTGCAGAGGACCTTGTGCAGATCTGTGTAGGCCCTGTGATTGTTGCTTCAGTCTGTGTGAATTCAGATGAGCTTTGATCATGTTGTTCTAGAGGGCCTTGTTCTCCTAGTGTCTTTCATATTCCCCCACTCCTTCTGCTGCTTCTCCTGCAGGACTCCCTGAGCTCTGAGGGAAGGGATTTGATGGAGACATTCCATTTATAGCTGTGTGTTCCAAAGTATCTCCTCTGCATAATGTCTGGCTGTAGGTCTCTACATTTGTTTCCATCTAATGTAGGAAGACTCTCTGATGATGTTGGAATAAGGCATGGATCTATGAGCATAGCAGAATATCATTAGAAGTCATTTTATTGTTACTTTTCTTCAGACCAGTAGCATTTAGTTTTACCCTAGGTCTCTGGGCTATCTAGACTCTGGTTCTTGGTCACTCGACCAAGTAGACATTGGTTGGCTACTCTCTTAAGCTTTGTGCTCCATTGACCTAGCATATTTTGTATGCAGTACAGATTGCAGATCAAAGGTTTTGTGGCTATGTTGGTGTTTATGTTTCTCTGTTGGTAGCCTGCAGAGTACCTTCATGTACCAAAGACAGTACAATATAAGGATGAAGGTTCTATGTAGGCCCCAGCTTGACTTCTCCATGTTCAGTGAGTTATATGTGTGTTGTCTTTAACAATGAGGACTTTCTGTCAGTTTGCAGGAAGCAACTTATCGTTATGGCAACAGTCTGGGTTGTTTGGGAATTTCCATAGAACCCAACAACTGAATTGGATAAAACTCAGTCCCACCATTGAAGGCTTCCTTTGGTCACAAGAGATGACCAGTTGGAACTCCATCTCCTTCATCATTTACAGAATTCATTAAGATTGCCTTCATATATTATAGGACATTCCCACTGTGATACATTTTTCACACTGTCCCTCAAATTCTCTTCAATTCTAGCTGTCTCTCCCTGGATTCCCTCCCTCAAATCCCATCTCCCCTCCCCCTTCTCACTTGATCTTCGTGTTATCATCCCTTCCCTACCCTGACTCACACCCACCCATAAAACTATTCTATTTCTCCCTCCAAGAGAGAGCTATGTGACCCTCTAAACTCTTCCTCTATACCTAACTTCTCTGGGTTTGTGGATTGTAGCTTGATTATCATTTACTTAACAGCTAATATCCACTTATAAGTGAATACATATGTAAGTGAATGTTTATCTTTCTGGGTCTGGGTTACCTCCCTCCAGATGATTTTTTTCTAGTTGCATTCATTTGCCCATTTGCCTGGAAATTTCAAAATGATGTCATTTTAAAAGAACTTAGTAATTGTGTAAATGTACCCCATTTTTAAAATCCATTTTTCTGTTGAGGGCCATCTAGGTTGTTTCCAATTTCTGACTATTATGAATAGAGCATGCAGGAGTATCTTAATGAAAATTTTTTAGGCATTAAATTATATCAGAGTTTGGCCTGTGCCACAACTATCATTTATGTCTTTTATATGACCACCATGAATTATTATTCCTAACAGAAATAACAAAAATTTCTTATTTTTCAGACAAGGTCTTTCTACAGAGTGTAGACTGTCCTTAAACTTCTTGTTTAACCCAAGTTGGCCTTAGATTTGTGATCTTCATCCTCCAGCCTGAGTGGTAAATTCTATATACAAACCTGTCCTGCCCATAAAGTTTGACTGAAAATTTTCTCAGTAGTACCCAGTATCCAGCCCATAATCAAACTTATTCAGTTGTTTCAAAGTTTATTCATTTTTTATTTTTTCTGTTTTGGTATGGCAACTTTACCCTCAAAAAAGTAAAGAGAACTTAAAGTAGAGAGAATAAAGTGAAACAACTAACAAACACAATATTATTATGCACCTCTTCTTATATTTTGTTTGTTTCATTTCTGAGCATGTTTAAAATGATTTTATAGAATCATTTCATAGAATGTCAGCAATATATAGTGTGAACAGCATATGTCATCGTTTCCATGTTTTGGGCCTTATTTTAATATTATACCAATTTAGCAATGTGTCTTTACTTATACTGAATTTTTAGGTTTATTTTAATGTTTCTTTTATTGGATTTTCTCAGATTTGGTTTGTTCTTTTTCTAATTTCTTTGGGAAGTTACTATAATTTGTTTGATTGATGTTTTTAGTGTTATTTATTCTTTTTATTAGTTTTTGGAGGTAGGGCTTTACTCTGCAGTGTAAGCTGGCCTGAAAATTCTATATAGCATAGGGTGATCCCAAACTTGTGGTAATCCTCCTGCTTCAGCCTCCTGAGTGCAAGGGTCACAGGGATGAGCCATTATTACCAGATAGTATCTTTATTCTTTTTGATGTAGACATTTACTGCTGTTGAAGTCCATCTAAGAATACTTTTGTTGCATATCATAGATTTTGATAGATTATGTTTTCTTTTGCGTTTATTTCAAGATATTTTTCAATTCTACTATAATTTCTTTATTGGTAAATTGTTGTCAACAAGTTGTTGTCAAGAAGCACAGTGTTAAATTTCCTTCTATTTATGATTTTTTCCAACTTATTTTCTGATACTGATTTCTGGTTCCATACTACTGTGCTCCGAAATATATCTGGTATGGTTTCAGTCTCTACTAAGAATTGTTTTGAAACTAAGATATAATCTATCCTGTAGAATGTTTTATGTCTATTTGAGACAAATGTATATCTTGTTGTCATTATTTAGAGTATTTTCTACATGTCTGTTGTGTACATGTGGTCTAAAGTTTACTTTAAGCTTCATATTTCCTTACTGATTTTGTGCTTTTATGACATGTTTAGTGTTGAAAGGGGAGTAATGACATACCTCTTATAATTATTTTGTAGTCTGTCTCTCTCTTCCATTTTATTTTTAATTTACAGTAACGTGGATCAAGCCCAGGGCCTCATGCGTGTTAGTTAGGCACTCAACTGTTAAACTACATCTCAAGCTCTATATTTATATAAATTAGTCTTTATATATTTACTCACTACAGTTATCCATATACCATATATATGTACATATATGTATAGTAGATAAATCTCCTCGATAGATTTATCCTTTTATAATGAGATTCTCATTTCTCATTTGTGTCATATAGACTTAAGGTCGATTTCATCTGTTATCAATATTGCTCTCTGCTCTCTTTTAGTTTCCATTAGCATGGAGCATTGTTCTTATCTTCTCACTTTCAACCCCTGGACATTCATAAAGGTAAAACTAGTCTGTCATAGACAGCCTATTGTTGGGACATTATGTATTCAAGTTCATTTTGTAATTAATTGGAGTGGGGTGTGTGTGTGTGTGTGTGTGTGTGTGTGTGTGTGTGTGTGTGTCTGTGGTTTTGGGGATTGAACCGTGAGCTTTGTGCATGCTAGGCAAGTACTCAACCACTGAAGAGTATCTCTTGATTTGAAAAATAATCATGTATATTCTTTGTAACTGTTGATAGGTAAGGACTAGCTGCATTTTCTTTGTTTTTTAGCATGTTTGTTCTTTTTTTGTCTTTGTCTGTTATTAGGTTATATTTTTCTGTAATTGTTTGCCTTCATTCCTTACATTTACTTTTTTGTTAATGTCATATAAAATTTTGCTTTTGCTTCCCAAGAGGCTTAAAGAAACATACTCTAGGCTATTTGAAGTTAACCACTTGAATTTGACTACAAATATAAATACATCCTTACTTACCTATTTTTGATATTATAATATAATTATAACATTTCTCTCCCTTTTTCTCCCTCCAAGCAATCTCATATGCCCCTTCCCACTCATTTTCCAACAAATCCATGTCCACATTTCTGGCTAATTTTTGCACATCTTTATATGTATATACATGTTACATTTTAAAATATACGTGCTCAATTCTTATTAACATTACTTGTATGTATATTTTCAAGGCTGACCATTTGGTACTAGACAACAAATCGACATACTCTTCTCTGGGGAATGCCACATCTCTTGCTCCAATATTTATTCAGTACTTATAGTTCTTTCTGTAGGGTTAAGGGCCATAAGTTTTTCCCCATCCACTTTCACAAGTTCATGGCTGTCATTCTTGTTCAGCTCATGTTTGGGTTGCTGTGTTGGTAAAATTTTATTGTTGTAGCTTCTGACATTAATAAGAGTCACAGTCTTACAGCCAACTCCATGACTTCACAGCCACTGAATACTTAGCTAGGTTTCCAGTTGGTTGAACCCAGGCATAGTTTTCCTATTGTTAAATGGGTCTTACTTCCAATTAGAGAGCTGTTGCTTACCACCTATGTATGAATGCCAATACTGCAACCCTTAGGGCTACCATGACATGCTAGTTGTTAATGTTAATGTGGTTCATGGACATCATAGCTATTAGGACTGTTCATTATCTTCCTCCATTGGAAGCTTGTATGACAGATTCTGATACCATGAAAGATAGTTGTCAAGGGAAGGCATTCAGGTCAGTTTTAGCTCCAGAGTTTCTGGACTCTGTTTTTGAAGTTCATGGTATCTTCATTAATTAAGACTTACCTTCCACTTCTGGGAAACAGCAATAAAATGTATGCTTTGGAAGTCTTTTATACAGCCTTGTCCAACAACTCAAAAGAAGGATTCTTATGTCTGGTGATGGTATTTTTTGTTTTGTTTTTGGTGGTTTGGGCTCTTGGGGGATCATTGTCAGCCCAGGTGAGAAACATTCTTTAAAACTACATTTGTGTATTTCTACACGGATTTGTGCATTATAGTTTTTTTCATAAATATGATTTTCATAAGTATGATTCCTGTGGAGTTTTAGACATCTTTACTGTTATTCCATCCTCCTCCATTCTTCTTCTGTATTTACCTCCCTGGTGCTCTAAAGATTTTCCATTCCCCTATCAGATTATTTCTATTTTTCTCTTCCACCTTTATCCTTCTCCTACCCTCTACTGTATTTACACCCTTCCCTTCTCTAAAGGGACTCCCTTCCCCATTTCACTGATCAAATCACTTGTAACCCATTATATTCCTCTCTCTATTGCTCCTCAATCTGCTATCCTGTCAATGGTCCAATTTTAGTTTACTGTCCTGTAGTTACTACAAGATATGTTTTCACATCTGAAGATTTGGAACCAGAAGCCTCCCATTAGAGAGAAAATGTAACCTTTGTGTTTCTGGGCCTGGATTAGCTCATTTAATAAGATATTTTCTAGTTCTAGTTACTTGGAAGCTTCATGATTTCATTTTTCTTTACAGCTGTATAGTATTCCCTTTGTACATGTACAAAATTTTCATTATCCATTTGTTGGTTGAAAGACATTTAGGTTGTTTCTTTTTCCTAGCCACTGTGAACAGCACCACAATGAACAGAGCTGAGCAAGAATCTGTGGAGTGTTATTTTGAACCATTTGAGCATATGTCAAGAAGTGGTATAGCTTGGAAGGTAGATGCATTTTTAACTTTTCAGAGTTTTTCTTATCCCCTTCCATAGTGACTATACCAGTTTGGAATTCCAGCAACAGTGAGTGAGGATTCCCTCTTCCCCACATTTCCTCCAGCTTTTGTTGTCTATTTTTCCATTATCTTTGGCATTCTTACTGGGGTAAGATGAAATATCAAAGTTGCTTTGACTTGCATTTCCTATTTTACTAGAACAATGAACTTTTTTTAAATATATATTTCTTAGGCACTCCCATCCCACTCCTTCAGCTTTTGAAAATTCTTTGTTTCCCTGTCCAGGTCTTGAGTCCATTTTTCAAATGGGTCATTTGGATTGTTTTGTCTCTTTGTTTGGTTTTTGGATTTTGTGACTCCATTAAAAAAACTTTGTATATTCTAAATATTGAAACTCTGTCACATGTATAAATGTTTATTATTCCTAGATCCAAATCATTACATGTGAGTATATAACTTGGAGCAACACAGAAGCAAGAAAATAAGAAATAACTACAATGAGATGGAGAGAAGGAGCTGTAGAGAGAGGATGGTAGGATACAGATGCTATGAATGTGAAAATGAGAAAAATGGAGTGGACCTTACTTAAGGAGGGGGGTAAACACTGAGGGACAGGAAGGGAAGTGGTATAAGGAAATGTGGGAATCATTTAAAAAGCTATAAGGATCATATTAATTTTTTTTGTTTACCTAGAATATGTTTACTTAGAAATTTAATTTGTGCATGCATACCTAGAAAAATAATTTAAATAAAGTTGTGCTACTTAGAGTGATAATTCCCCCCACCCAATGAACCATAGACTATCTAACAAACCCCTAGTACCTGACATAAGAAACCTCCTTCTAAATTGTTGGTCAGGAGTGTACAAAACACTCCTAAAAGAACAGAGGCTATTGTCATACCCTATTGGTTGCCTTTTAGAACTTAATTTGTTCTTATTCAATTTATTAGATTGTAAAAGTACCCACATACTACCTCAACTGTTTGCATACACTTGGGGAAAAGTGAAGTATATATCCCCATTCCTTAAACCTGAGCTAGACTTGTGACTTTTTGTTCATTAAATTGTAGTCTAAGTGACACTATCTGAGTTATGATGCTGGGCCTTAGGAGGTCGTGCACTATTATATTTCTTTCCTTGGATCCTTGTTGCTAATACCTGGAATCATCTGAAAGAGAATGCCTTCAAAGGCATACAATCCCATCTATTCTCTATAGAAACTAGTCTATACATAATCCAGAAGCTTACTGAACTCCCATTATTGATCCCAACTGAGCATGGCCAAAGAGGAACTTAGTTCAAATTATGAATTGTAAGGTAAGGAAGAAAGAAAGAAAGAAAGAAAGAAAGAAAGAGATCCTACATTTTGTTTTATTTATCACACAGTAAAAATTAATTTGGTACTCTATGACTTTTGTATAATTTTGGAATATAATCTTATTTTAAGTAAACTTCATTCGTGAGATTAATATGGAGTATTTTTTAAAAATTTAAATTTTTTTATGTGAAAAATTTTTTCAAAAAAATATTTTGATCATGGTTTCCCCTGCCTCATATCCTTCCAGATCTTCCCTATCTCCCCATCCTAACCAACTTCATGCCTTCTTTCATTCTCTCTTTAGAAAACAAAACAAATAAAAGAAAAACAGATCATAAAAAACAAAACAAATCAACAAATGGAAAAACACAAAAAGCACATACACACACACATACACACACAGAGAGAGACACACACAAAACCCATAAAAATACAAAATTGAAATCATTATATGTAAACGAGCAGGAAGGTAAAAAAATACACATACAAAGCAGTGTAAGTCAAAAAGTATGGAAGAAATGTAAATTTCCAATGATAATTATTTTATAAATAATCTCCTGATGGGAAATTTCTTTTTGATGCTCATTGTCTTCTTCCAAGTCAAACGGGAGCTGTCAGGAGTTGACTGTGTTTAAGTCAAACAATTCTTAAAATAATAAAAACATATTTAAATGCCATTTTCTGTATGCCTGTGAGGGTTTTGAAGACATCTATTATTTTATTTATAAATCTATCTATCATCAATCTATGAACAAACAAACTGTGTATTTTAAGCATTTACTATCTGTTTAACATATTAAGTCTATTTTGTGATAAATTAAGACTAGTATTTGGCATGACCAGAAGCTCAACTGGCCAGTCAATTTGTATTATCCAGACTCCTAAATAGATTGCAGTAGCAACCCATAAAAGGATTGGAAGTAAACCTATACTTTTAAATTAGTTGTATAGGCACACTACCTCATATAAGAGTTGAAAAATAATTATTATATGTCAAAATATAAAACTCTATACTAATGAATCAAACAATCTTATTTTTGTATCAATATACAAAATTCTATATAAATGTATCAAAAGATAACCTTATTTAAAGAATAACAATAGTTTTGAGTTTCAGAGAAGATTCAATAATCTATCCTTATATCTTATCATTTCTATACTATAAACATATATCCTCTTTTTTCTTTTCAAGTCTTTTAACCCTATATACGAGAGAAAGGAGGATAGAGAAAAGAAAAAGAAATCTTCAAGTCTAACTTTCTATACCTTGCTTAACAAGACCATATAGCAATTTGGAGCAATTAACCCTAAACTTCATTTATAACACATCAAATGACCAAAGAATCATCCCCCCGACTTTTTGGGAATAGGATGTCACTCTCTTAAAACTTCTTCCTGCTTTGGGACTTTGTCCTGAATTGGGACAAAGAAAACCTGTTTAGGGGCACAAATAAAATGAAAAAAAATGGTTAAGTAAGTAAATTGTAACATTTGTTGTCCAGTCTCTATGTGCTCAGTGATTTGAATGTTCTGAGCAATTTGTAGTTTGAAGCTGGACTTTGGGTAAGAAAGTTCAGGGAGTTATTGATGTCCTGTCTGGAACAGTCTCTGAGGCTGGGCCATCTCAGCAAGCTGTTTGAAGTTGTTCTGGATGCAGATTTTTGAGGAAACAGCTCTTGAGGCAGTCTATGAGGCTGGATATTTTGGGTTACTTGTCTTATCTTCTTTGGTGTCTGTTGCCATTGTTCTGAAAACATATAATTTCTCACAAGTAACATATAGTTCTGCAATTGCAAAAATGCCTGGGATGTGCAGAATGCACAAATCAATTAAGGAAGATTTTCAGCTCTTTGAGCAGAAAGTCTCCATTCATGCCATATGAAAGAATGACATGTAAGAGTATGTATGAGTATATATATATGCTATATACAATCAATTTTAAGTTGAAAATTCAGCACAAAACTCTATGGAGTTTAAGTATGCTCCTCTAGGGTTGATATAAATTTATTAATTGACTGAAACAATGTTTTTTTCTGTGTAGCTGGAGCTGTTCATAGATTAGGTTGGCCTCAAACTCAAAGGGAACCAATCTGTCTCTGTCTTTGTCTCCCACGTTTTGGGAACAAAGGTATGCATTTATATATTTTTTTCTTTCCTTTTCTCCATTCTTTGGAGATATAATTTCTATGTGGATATATCTATCCTTATTGAGACAGGGTTTCTCCTTGTAGCTTGGGTGGTCTTAATTTGCTCTGTAGAGCTCTGCAGATTAGATTGGCCTCGAACATCAAGGAAACAGTTTTTCCTTGTCTCCCAAGTTTTGGGATCAAGATATGAATTTAATTAATTGAATTATCTTTATTAAACAATACAATATTAATTAAACCATTTTGTATTAGTCTGAGTTCCTATTCTCCCATGGGGTCCCCATTCTTAAGGAGATTGGTTTACAGTAGCATGATATGCTATTTTATGTTAGCTTTTCTTAACTGTTGGCAGTGGGAGGTATGCAGTTTGCATATTCCTCCCATAGCCTAGCTTTGGGTCTTTACATTGAGTAACAATGTTGTTTCGCTAATTTCTTTCTCAGCCCATTTATCTTTTGTATAAAGAAGGGCTTCTGATTTTTTTGAGTTAATTTTGTATCCAGCCATCTTGATGCAAGTGTAGTAGTTCTCTGGTGGAATTTTTGGGGTCACTTATGTATACTATCATATCATCTGTAAATAGGGATAATTTGACTTCTTCCTTTTCAATTTGTATCCTCTTGATCGCCTTTAGTTGTCATATTGCCCTGGCTAGGACTTCAAGTACTATGTTGAAAAGATATGGGGAGAGTGGGCATCCTTGCCTTGTCCATGATATTAGAGAAAACGCTTTAAGTTTCTCTCCATTTAATTTAATGTTGGTTACTGACTTGCTGAATATCTCCTTTATTATTTCTAGGTATGTTTTTTTTTTTTTGACATGAAGGGGTGTTGGATTTTGTCAAATGATCTTTCAGTATCTAGCAAGATGATCATGTGTTTTTTTTTCTTCAACTTGTTTATACGGTAAATTACCTTGATGGATTTTCATAAATTGAACCATCCCTGCATTTCTGGGATGAAGCTTACTTGATCAAGGGGCATGATACTTTTGATGTGTTCTTGGATTCGGTTTGCCAATATTTTATTAAGTATTTTATCATCTATGTTTATGACGGAAATTGGTCTGATGCTCTCTTTCCTTGTTGGGTCTTTGTTTGGTTTAGGAATCAGGGTGACTGTGGCCTCATAGAACGAGTTTGGCAGTGTTCCTTCTCTTTCTGTTTTGTGGAAGAGGTTGAAGAGTATTTGGTGCTAGCTCTTCTTTGAATGTCTGGTAGAATTCTGTGCTGAAACCATCTGGACCTGGGCTTTTTTTGGTTGGGAGATTATTAATGACTGTTTCTATTTCCTTAGGGGTTATAGGACTGTTTAATTTGTCAACGTGATCATAATTTAACTTTGGTAGGTGTAGTCTATCAAGGAAATTGTCCATTTCACTTATGTTTTCAAATTTGGTGGAGATTTTAAAAGTAGAACCTAAAGGGTCTCTGAATTTCCTCAATGTTGCTATTTCTCCCTTTTCATTTCTGATTTTGTTGATTTGTTTTTTTTCCTTTTGCCTTTTAGTTAATTTGGCTAAGGGTTTGTCTATTTTGTTGATTTTCTCAGAGAACCAAACTTTGCTTTCATTGATTCTTTGTATTGTTCTTTTTGTTTCTAAGTTGTTAATTTTAGCCCTAAATTTGATGATTTCCCTGCCTTCTGCTCCTCTTGGGAGTGTTTGTTTCTTTTTGTTCCAGTTGTTCCCATTCTGCTGTTAATTTGCTAATATGAGCTGTCACAATTTCCTTTTTGAAGGCACTTAGTGCTATGAACATTCCTTGTAGCAATCCTTTCATTGTGTCCCACAGGTTTGTGTATGGTGTGCCTTAATTGCCGTTGAATTTTATGAAGTCTTTGATTTCCTTCTTTATTTCTTTCCTGACCCAGTATTCATTCAGTAGAGAGTTTTTCAGTTTCCATGAATATGTAGGCTTTCTGTTATTTCTGTTGTTGAAACCCTGCTTTGTTCCATGATGGTCTGATAAGATACAATGGGTTATTTTTATTTTCTTGTATCTGTTGAGGCTTGCTTTGTGTCTGACTGTATGGTCAATTTTGGAGGAGGTTGTGTGGAGTGCTGAAAAGAAGATGTATTCTTTTGTGTTTGGGTGAAACTTTCTGTAGATATCTGTTAGGCATTTGGTTCATGGCATCTGTTAGGCTCATTATTTCTTTGATTGATTTATGTTTTGATGACCTGTACATTGATGTGAGTAGGGTGTTGAAGTCTCCCTCCATTAATGTGTGGGGATCAATGTGAGGTTTAAGCTTTAGAAGAGTATCTTTTACAAATGTGGGTGTCCTTGTATTTGGGGCATAGATATTCAGTATTGAGATGTCATCTTGATGATTTTTTTTAAAAGAAGAATGTAGTGCCCTTCCCTGTCTTTTTTGGTTTAACTTCAGTTGAAAATCTATTTTATTTGATATTAGGATGACTACTGCAGCTTGTTTCCTGGGCACATTTGCTTGGAAACCCTTTTTCCAGCCCTTTACTATGAAGTAGCGTCTATCTTTCTTTGTTAGTGAGATGTATTTCTTGTATGCAGCAAAATGTTGGGTCTTGTTTACAGATCTATTCTGTAAGCCTGTGTCTTTTTACTGGCAGTTGAGTCCATTGATGTTGATGGATATTAATGACCAAAGGTTGTTATTTCCTGTTATTTTGATGTAGGTGGTGGTTGTGCATTTCTTTTGGTTTAGTTGCAGTATAATTTTTTGATTCCTCTGGTTTCTTGGATGTAGTTAACTTCTCTGGGTTGGAATTTTCCTTCTAGGATCTTCTGTAGGTTTGGATTTGTGAGTAGATACTGGTTAAATTTGGCTTTGTACTGGAATAGCTTGTTTTTTTCCATCTATGTTGGTAGAGAGTTTTGCTGGATATACTAGTCTGGCCAGGCACCTATGTTCTCTTAGGGCTTATAGGACGTCTGCTCAGGTCCTTCTGGCTTTTAAAGTTTCTGAGGAGAATTCAGTTGCAATTCTGATGGGTCTGCCATTATGTTACTTGACCTTTTTCTCTTACAACTTTTTTTCTTTCTTTGTTCTGTGCATTTGGAGTTTAAATTATTATGTGGTGAGAGGAATTTCTTTTCTGGTCTAATCTGTTTGGTGTTCTGTGTGCCTCTTGGTATTTTATCAGAATCTCTTTCTTTGGTTTAGGAAATTTTCTCCTATGATTTTGTTGAAGATGTTTCCTGGACCTTGAAGTCAGGAGTCTTCTCTTTCCTCTATGCCAATAATTCGTATGTTCCATCTCTTGATTGAGTCCTAGAGATTTCTTAAATGTTGTGGGTGAGTACTTTTTTAGATTTCTCATTTTCTTTGGTTGTTGTACTGATTTCTTCAATCGAATCTTCCATGCCTGAGATTCTGTCTTCCATCTCTTGTATCCTGTTTTTGATACTTATGTCTGTAGTTCCTCTTCTCTTCTCCGGATTTTCCACCTCCAGGATTGTCTCTGCTTGTGTTCCACTTCCAATTTCAAGGCTTGAAACACATTTTATTCATTTTAGACATTTCCTGCTCCAATTTGCTTGTCTTAGTCTGCAAATCTTTCAAATCTTTCATTGCCTTGTCTCTTTCCTGTTCATGTTGGGCCGTGTTGCCTTAGAGGTCTCTAATGGTATTCTCCATTACTTTTGTTTGTAAAAGTGAGGATTCTTTAAATTCTTTCAGAAATTTAATTTCTTCTTGTAAGGACTCTATCACTTTCCAAAGTATAGATTTGTCATCATTTTCATGTGTTTCAGCTGTGGTGGGATAGTCAGAGCTTGCTGTACTAGCATAGCTGCATTTTGTTGGAGTCATATTTCCCTGACTTTTTTCAGATCTATTCTTTTGCTGACCTTCACCCATCTGGCTGTTCTTAGCTCTTTGTTCCAGGTGCCTTCTGAGCTTGGTGTCAAGAAGGGTGCTTTGGTGTAGAGGCTGTATAAATTGGTGATCTGTAGCTCTCCACAGGCTGTATGGAGCCTTGTGTGGTGTTGGTTCTCAGTGTGCCTCCCAGAGCTCACCCCTTCCTGTTGTGTCCCAATTGGGAACTCAGGTCAGAAGTTGTGTTGGGATGTGTTATTCCTACTTGCAGTTTCCTGAGATCCAACTGGTCTTCCTAGTGATGATGGTGCAGGTTGGCAGGCCACATACTGTAGGTCTGGAGCTGCAGCTCCCCTGTAGCTTATATGTCAGGACTGTGATCATGGTCCTCCCAAGCTGCTCTCAGGGGTGTCTCAGGTTCAATGTGTGTCTTATAGTCAGATGTAGTGTGATCTGGTACAGCCCATGTTACCCTGGCAATGAGCAATGTTCTAGGGTTGTTTCACTGCTCCCGAGTCAGAGCTTTCTGTGTTGTATCCTAGGTATTCAGCTGAGGAGCAAGGCAGGTGCAGTCAGGGAGATCTGTTGTGGAATTCACACCCTATCCACAATGTTTGGGTTCAGGGATGCTCAGCTTCCTTTTCCCAGCCAGAATCACTGTCCTCCAGTGTAGCTTGCCTATGCTGATGTGGCTTCTGGCAGTTTCCCTGAAGCAAGTGTATCAGGACAGTGGTTGTGGTCCTTCCATGCTCTTCCCCGGGGGAGTGGGGGAGGGTTTCAGGATCAACCTGAGCCTCTCAGTCAGAAGTTCTTTGGGTCAGTGCAGCCCACCTGCCCGGGCAACACACTAAATAGTTCAGAATTTCTTTACTGCTCGAGACCGAGATCTAGATGCTGGAAATGGGGGCAGTAGACCGATAGCCCTCCAAAGTGGGTGTGGGTAGTGAATTCACAAATCATCTCCAGCACTTGGACTTGGAGGGAGATCTCAGTGTTCTTTTCCCTGTCAGAGACACTGTGTTCCAGTGTAGCCTGTTTGGGTCGGTGGCGCTTCTAACAGATTCCTTGCAGCTAAGGTGTCAGTACTATGGGTATGGTCCTCCCAAACTACACTTGGGGGGGGGGGTCCCAGGATCAGTCTGTGACTCTCTGTCAGAAGTTTTTTGGTCAGGTGCCACCCGCCCCCTTGGGTAGCATGCCCCAGTCCAGGACTGTTTCACTGCTCTGGGTGGAGATCCAAGTGTACTAGACTGAAGCTATAGACTGAGTGCCCTGCTGAAGTGAGCACAGGCAGAGAGTTCCAATATGGATTTCACTCAGTGAGTCTCAGCCACCTTTTCCCTGCCTGAATTGCAGTGCTCCAGAGCAGCCTGCCTGGGTTGGTAGGGGCTTCCATCAGACCCCCTGTATTCAGGTTGCTGGGGGAGAGTAGGGAAGGGAGTTCCAATTTGTGTTCTATATCCTGCCCACAGTCCACTTGAGCTCAGGGAAGCTTCGTGCCTGCCAGCTGGATCCCACTATTACCAGATGCCACCATACTGAATATCCCAGGGAGAATCACCTTCAGTCTTACTGTAGCAGCTCTGCTGGTATGCTTCTGGGTGTCCAAGCCAAGCCCCTGCACAGACGCTGCGGGCTCAGGAGGTCCTATGTTTGGAGATTGAAATCTCCAGCTGGAGTCCTGAAAGGATCCAATATGCCTTCTTTTCCACTGTGTCAGGGAGGGAGTGCAGTTTCCCATCGAGAAGTGCTCTGTGTCCATGTCTGGTGACTCTGATCCTCCAGTGTCTATAGTTCCAGTACCAAGTTCTTTATTTTCTCTGTTTTTGCTGGGCAAGTCCAGATAGGCTTGCACCTCACAAACTGCCATTCAGTGGGAGTATATCTCTGCTGTTGTCCAATCTGTCTTCTTGAGGATCAAAATATGTCTGACTTGATTGCTGCCATCTTGCCCCCTAATATGAGCAACTTTTGGAGCTAATCGACCAAAAGAATATGAACAACTGGCACTGATTTTCGATCCTCCATTTGTTTAAAAATTTATGTTTCTTGGGACATTCTACGGCATTTTTGAGATGCTGTACATGACATCCAACCTACCCTTCGACTTTCCATGTTAAAGACTGCACATGAGTACTCTGGTTGATGGTTCTACTTGAATCCAGCCTTCAAAGAATGTCTGATCAGTTACCAAACACATAAGTGAAGCCATCTTTGACCTGCTAGATGAATCCAAAGTGTACAAGATGATGTTCTGATATATGTATACAGTGAGGAATGATTAATTAATCTACTTTGCAATTGATTACATCACATATTTATCATTTTGCAAATGAAAACATTTAACATTGAAAATCTGTATCTGTTATCCTAGTATTTTTCAAGTATATTATGTATCATTACTAATGATAGAAACTGCTAGGGCTGGAGAAGTAGCTTAGTGGTTAAGAGCAGTGGCTGCTCTTCCAAAGGATCCAGGTTCAAATAGAAGAATCCACATGACAGTTCATAGTTGTCTGAAACTGCCAGGTGTGGTGACACGTGCCTTTAACCCTAGAACTAGTGATCTAGAAGCAGGTGGATCTCTGTTAGTTCAAGGCCAGCCTGGTCTACAAAGTGAGTCTAGGACAGCCAGGGATACACAAGAGAAACCCTGTCTAGAAAAACCACAAAAAAGAAAACAAAAAAGAAACTACTTTTCTTTTTCAGTAAGGCTAAGAAAAAAATTAAAATAAAAAAATCTTATCTGTTAATAAAGAATATACTTCAACGCTGTTACAACTTCACAGTTAAATGAGTAGTTACTTGAACAAATAGCATTGACACATATCAGAAAAATACTAATGCCTATTTGTATATCACATATGAATATATTTAAATTACTTTGTAATTATGCTAGAGCATCTCAGAGTACTGTGGTCTATCGTCATGGGCACAAAATGAATTATACTTATCTTAATATAAGAAGTAAGAAACTCACTATGATAAAGTACCTAGGGAATATAGCACACTGAAGCTTATTGATGATTTGGTACTAGAAGATTATTGGTTTAAGCTATGAATTGATTGCAAAAATTTTGGCATTTAGCACTGGATAAAAATTATACATATTTATCTCAAAATTTGTATATGTATTTCTTATTGTTCAAAATTAGTTTTTTTATATATTAATAGACATTATATTGTGAATACAATGCATGACTTATTGAATACATAGCAAGTAGTTATAAAATTTTATAATTTTATTCAGCATTTGACATGTTCTGTGTTCAAATCTTCCTTTAAGGTATTTCCTATTAAAGAATGAATAGTCTTACATGATTAAGTAAAAGAAAAATTTGGATTAAAGAGGCCGAGTACTTGAGACTACAAATAAGAAAATTGTTTGAGTTAACTTTTTGTCTAACATCACTTCCATAGTGTAAACTTAACATAAAGTAAATATCAACTAGTAAGTCATTAGAAAACAAATAAAATGAGAAATATGTATCAAATTATGTGTAACATAACCACTTTTGTTTAGCATATTCCAATATAAAACAAATAACTTGATTAATGCCAAATTTGCCAGTATCTTTGCACTAATCTTCCTCTCTGACTTGCTGATAAAATCTACCTATATCTTTATTATTTTAGTCAATCTACTGTTTTTTTGTCTTTATAACCTCTTCACCTAGACCATCAGCTAATTAAATAGAACATGGGGGAAAACAATTAATTTATACATTAGTACATTTGGTTTATATTTTCATCTCCAACTTGTATTTACAGTACTTGTATTATTATGTAGGTTTGTCTAGCTTTTCTTAGCACTCACACTCCCAGATAATATTTTTTGAGATTATAAATAATCACATCATTCCCCCATCTCTTTTTTCCCTCCAAACACCCCCATATACCTCCCTTGCTCTCTTTCATATTCATGTCCCCTTTTTAAAAATAATTATTCATTCATAACATTTCTTGCTTAAATAGTGAATAGGTATTTGTGATCTGGAACTAAAAGTGCAGGTATTCAAATTCAACCTGTTGCAAATGATCAGTTGCTCACTGGAGCTATTGCATTAAACTAAATGGCCAGTTCTGATCCTCATGTCACTATTTCCACATTCTAAGTGGATGTGGATAAAGTTTCTAGGTGAATTCCTAAAGGTCTAGCCACCATGATGAGATCAAATTTGAGATTGACTTTTTTCAGTACTCTTGAAGGATATTATATGATTTAAAAACAAATTTCTCAAAATACAATAAGCTTTTTTTTAAGCAAAAAATCCTAAAAGCAGGTTTCAAAATATCCTGTCATCCTAGTACAGAATATAGAGCTACTATGTTTTTGACATTGGCCAGAAGAATTTTATTATCTCCTCACTAATTGTACACAAAAGAAACATCTCTACTTCTTCTACTGTGGTCATCTCTTTAAATTCATACTCAATGGAAATCTTTAGAATTATAGTTCTTAATATAAAAATATTTCTTCATATCTAGATGTGACAAGTAATTCTAAGAGAGTACACATAAACACATAGCACTCCAGATTTCTATAGTGCAGATCTTTCTCAGATGAACTTCCACTCTGTTGGTGAAATATATGATGTGGGAACAACCTAATGCAGCACAGAAAAACACAAACAAGCAATCATCTACCAAGCACTTCTTTGTTGAGGTGATGGATTAGGGCATTTAATGAAAGCCCGTTTCTATAAATTAATTGAATGCTATTAAGTTTTGCTAATGACAGCTATTTTGACCATGAGCAATTTCATTTATCAAGCTTGAAAGGCAAATGAAAATCTAGGATGATAAAATGCAAAAGCACATAGGAAAATAATCCACAGAAGTTAGGAATTTTACATTCTTGTTACATGTTGGCTTTCATGTAGAGAGATGCTGTTGGTGTCACATTTGATGCCCTAAAACCGGCTATTTAAGTATTGCTTTCAGTACTAGGGCATAGAATTACAGGTTTAAATTGTATCTTGGGTATTCACTACCAGCTGACTTAGCTCTTTTTAGTGGGATTTATATTAGAAATAATGAAACAAAATTATTGTTGCCAGTGGAGAATGAAAACAAGGGACCAAAGACACAAGAGGAGCTTCTTCACCCTTCTTACCTGTATGATACTGCTATAATTTGTTTTATAGCTCCTTGCTCACTGGTCACCTCATCCCTTGATTAAATGGGGCACCAGAGTATGTAGGTGTTTCTTTTTTTTCTGAAAAATAAGTGCATGAATTGAAATGTCTAAAGTGGTGTCATGCTTTATGGGAGAGAAAGAGAAGTGAAATGGTGCTTGTATTGATTTAGAAACCGTTATCATACTGGCTGATTAGAAGTGAATCACAAGGAGCAAAACCAGGTAATAATTGCAGGAAGGAGAGAATAGAAGATGGTTATACCTAGAAGTGTTGGTTTCTAATCAAGCAGTGCATTTAGGGAGTTTATTTTTATCTTTTATTACATTTTTAAAATTTTAAACATTTTCATACAGCATATTTTTATCATATTCTTTCCCCTCTCCAAGACTTCTCACATCTTCCTTAACTCTCTACCTAGCCTATTTCATGTTCTTCCTCTGACACACATATACACTAAGAAACTAAACAAAACAACAAATAAACACCACCACTAGCAACAAAAATCCAAACCACTAACCTATAACTAAAAGAAATACACACAAAAACACATAATCTGTTTTGTATTGTCAAGCTACTTCTAAGCATGAAGTCTTCAAAGAATTGTAATTAATATATTCACTGTTATCCCATTGTAGAAATCAGATTTTCCCTCTTCCAGCAGGTATCTATAAATAGCTTCTTGGCTTGGGGGTAGGCCTTTGTGCTCACTTCCTCTAAATAGTGGTGGGATTCTGTCTAGCTTGACCTTGTTCAGGTTTTGTGTGTGCTACCATAGTTTCTGTAAGTTCCCAAGTACATCAGTCCTGTAATATCTGTAGGACCTTGATTCCTTGAAGTCATCCACAACTTCTGGCTCTTACAATTACTCAATTTCTTCCACATAGATCCCTGAGCCTTGAGGGTAGGAGTTTGATAAAGACATAACACTTTAATGGGAGTGGTGGTGTACAACTTTAATCCCAGCACTTGGGAGACACAGGCACCTGGAGCTCTGTGAGTTCAAGGTTAGCCTGATCTAAAGAGTGAGTCCAGGAGAGCCAGGGCTACACACAGCAATCTTGCCTCAAAAAATAAAAGACTTACCACTTGGAGTTGAGTGTTACAATGTGTCTCATTGTATGCAACATGTTCTGAAGTGAGTCTTTGTTTTAATTCTCACTCATGTCAAGAAGAATCTTCTCTGATGAAGGTTGGGTGATGCAGTGTTCTATGGGTATAGTGATATGTCATCAGAAGTCACTTTATTACTATGCTCATTTAGTAGTAATGTTATTCCCTAGAGTCTATGACACATCTAGTCTCAGGTTCTTGACCTCATTAACTGTTAAATGTGGGTTCCATCTCATTGAGTGGGCCTTAAATCCAATAAGATTGTGTGAAAAAAAGTGGTTGGTTGCTCCCACAACATTTGTGTCACTATGGCACCAGTATATCCTTCAGGCAGGTTGCTGTTATATGTCACAGAGTTTGATGCTGGGTGAGAGTGATGATATTGGTAGAGTGTATAGTACCTTCCAGCACTATAAATGCTAGTGAGTAGATGAGGAGCTTCTAGTTGTATACCAACGCAATTTCTCTGTGTTCTGTGACATAAGTAAGTGATGTCTTCAGAAATAGGGCCTTACTATCAGGTTGTGGAGAGTAACTAGTTACACTGGCAATAGACTGTAATGTTTGGTGTTAATGGTTGGGGTTGACTATAGGATCCATTTTTTCTCCAGTGGCTTAGTAAGATATAACCCATTCCTGGTATTGTTCGATTTGCCTGGTAGTGTTTGCTGTCTAGTTGGGGGAATTTTCTCCTCCATATTGTAACTCCATTTAAATTCCTTGTGTATGTTTTAAGAAGATGCTAAGGGCTATTACCAATGCTATTAGTTTCTCCTTCTATTTTGGTTTGGGGGAGTTATTTATTAAAAATGAGGTCCTCTGACCCTGTCTATGGAATAGAACAATTGGGCTTATGGCAGTCCTTGAGTCCTTTGGTGTATAGTCTACATGGCAGATCTCCTCTTGTGTTCTTGTGTTCCTCTGATTATCACTGTGTAGTATTGTCTATATGCTTGGTGTCAATAGTATTATGGACCCAGTTCTATTTAATTGACATTGCCTATCCTATGTCTCACTGTAGGCAAATTTATCCAGCTTTAAAAAGCAACTCATTTTGTTAAAATGGAAAGAAATATTTCTGAATGGATGATATTGTATGTCACATTTTTACCTATTTTTCTCATTCAAAACACAAAACAGTATTGGACTCCATTAAAGTGTATGGTGACAGAGAGGCAATGAGGAAGGATAAAGTCTAAATGTTTACTTCCTATTACAGAGAAAGATTGCTTCTCTGCCATCTTCCTTCTCCAGTCCAGTAACCATAGCTATATATCTGTGTAGGGTTTTTTTTGGTTTTTGTTTGTTTGTTTTTAACTAACCTTGAGAAATTTAGTACAATTTCATTTTTCCTGGCTCTAAACATGAGAGTTGTCACTTAAACCTGGATTTTCCAGGCCACATAACATAAATCATATTTCTTATTCATAACTATTGGTTTAGTAATATATTTGTATTGTTACATTAGGAACTTCTAAGGGAAATGTTTCCAGAGATTTTAGCACTATGCTGAAGTTTTCTGTTCTTTGTAGAGCATGTAGCCCTAGGAATCACTTGAACTACCTTGGTACCAGAAACAACTTAAGATCAAATTACTAAATTGGAATTAGAATCTCAGAACATTATCTCTCTGCTTAACTGAGTTTAATCTACCCTAAAACCTGTATGCCCTCACACTGGACTTTGATTTCAAAAGCCTTTTGCTTAAGCTGTTTTGACTTAACTTTTTGTCACATGTAATGTCATTGATCTTAAGAATACAATGAATTGAGTATGATTTGGAAGAGTGGTTTACTGCAGACCATTTCCATTATACATCCATACTAGCTGAGGAGATGGATTTATAACTTTTTAGAAGTGATGGGATTTCAAGTTGGGTGGAAGAGATTTCAGGCAAAAGGGAGTCATTTGGATAACTGTAATCCTATCCTTAGAGTTTTTTTTTTTTTCTGTACGTCCACAGAGCCCTCCAGTAGGTTAACATTGTGCCATAGTTGGTTAAAATTGCATAGATATGAAATAGCTATCATGTACAGTTATACAAAACCAATACTATACTATTGAGAAAGCAGGTGCACTGTAACTGTTTGCTTCCTGGTTCATTTATTAGTGTCACGAAGAAGTCTTATTTCCATACTGAGCCATTGTAGATCTTTTGGATAATTATTAGGGTGATGACCTATGGGGGACCCTGGAAACAGTGCTATAATAGCAAAGGAAAGCCAGGCAGCATAAAATAAGACTCATTTTTGATGCAGTTCTCTCTTAAATGTTGTGAGATTCTCTTGACCTCTTTAGTTCATTTCCAGGCTGCATCGAACTCTGTATTTTTCACTGTCATTTTATTATATATTTCTTATTCCAGAATGTGTGTGTGTGTCAAAAAACTTCTACCAAATTGGTCAAGAACAAAGAAAAATAAGAAGCTGGTAGCATACATTCTTGGCTATAGTTTGAAGATATCCTTTTCCATAAGATATCAAAATTTCTTTGATTTCAGGAATTGTTTCTCCTTTTTTAATCATCAGAAGCAATATATTATTGTGGTAGTGAATTAGAAGCCACTATGGGGAAAATAAATATTAAAATCCTACCCAATATCCCATCACTTTCTTCACATGTCTCGTAAGTTCTTAGTTTCCTTTGCAGAATACTTAATAAAATACAGGATATTTTTGCATAAGAAGTCAGAATATTTTATGAATAAATGCATGCAAGGAATTGATAATAGATAATAACAGAAATTTATGAGTTGTATAAAATGACTGATAATCAACTTTGTTCCTTATAGAGCACCATTTTATTAGAAATGGCATTTTCACATGGACTAATTCAGTATATAAATTCTAGTGTGTAATAAAATAATGCATTGCTTTTAATTTTTTCCCACCAAAGAAATAATTTTGTTTATTGAACCTTTATTTTCTAGTGATATATATTGAGATACTATTTAACCAAGAAGTATTTTGAAATTGTTCTTTCCTTTGCATATTAAGGAATATATTTGACGATTATTGGTTAAAAGATTTGTGGTGAGAACAATTGAAGCCAAAGTGTCACTTAATTAGAAATTGATTACACGCCAAGAAAGATTTTCTGGTAAGACAACATAAATCAGTAAAATTTCAACAGAAAAACAAATCTGATATTTTCAGAAAGAGGTCTATTTCAGCATTTACAAATTCTAGAGTAACTATAAATGACAACCCCCAGCTGCCAAATTTCTTCTAAGAAAAAAAATACTATGTTAAAGAAATGAAGTTTAATTAAATACAGATTAGGAATTCTAATCTATGATCATAACATCCTGAATGTGCCTGGTCTCTTCTGATCTCAAAAGCTAAGCAGCATTGGTTGGGGTTAGTTCTTGGATGGGACACAGATTAGGAATTCCACTTTTTCTTTCTTTCCCCACCCCTATTTTATGTTAGTGGTGCACAAGTCCCATAGTGATGATTAAATGGTAGGCTACCATCTTGAACCTTATCACTGTCCATAGAACTGAGATTAGTATTGGATGAATAATGGGACTTAGAGATATACCCCTGGGAGGAAACCATTAATCTCACTGAGAAAGGAAAATAGAATAGAGAGAA
>CAJQZJ010000262.1:386689-410860 GCA_907164525.1 Lophiomys imhausi | reverse complement strand
TTCTCAGTGAAGACTTACAATGGAGGGATTGGGAGCTTAACCCTGACACTGCTAACAATATTCTGCTATACTTTCACAAAGCATAACCATCATCAGAGGCTTCACCCAGCAACTGATTAAAACAGATGCAGAGACCCACAGCCAAACTCTGGGTGGAGCTTGGGGAATCCTGCTGAAGAGGAGGAGTAAGGATTGTAGGAATGAGAGGGATCAAGGACACCACAAGTAAACCTACAGAATCAACTAAACTGGGCCACTAGGGCTCACAGAGAGCAAATGGCAAACCAGGGAGACTGCATGGGGCTGACCTTGGCCCTGTGCACATAGTTACAGTTGTGTAGCTTGGTCTTCAAGTGGGACTTGTAACGGTGGGAACAGGATCTGTTCCTGACTCTGTTGCTTGCCATTAGAACCCTTTCCTCCTAGTGGGCTGCTTTATGTGGCCAAAATAGGAGAAGATGCACCTCGTCTTACTGCAACTTGATATGCCAGGGCTAGTTGATATCCATGGGAGGCCTCGCCTTTTCTGAAGAGAAATAGAGGAGGAGTGGATAGGGTGGGTAGGTGGGAAAAAGGACTGGAAGGTGATGAAGGACAGGAAACTTCAGTTGGCATGTAAAGTAGATAAATAAATTAACTGAATTGTTAAAAAGATACCCTTAAGGCTTCAGATCCTGTGCTATGCTAAAGGTGACACATTCTTGCTACCCAGAAGAGTGTGCACCTGGAAACCTACATCAGGTGATATTTCTAAACTGTACCATGACTAGTTAGTTTTACTTGTTTGATTATTTCTTCAGTTAGTAAAAGTATTATTGTTTGGCTACTGTGTGGATGGAAAGGTATGATGGGTTATAGTATAAATCCAAATACTGAATAGATTACCATTTCTCCATAGGAAAATCTATAAGGAAATGGTAAAGAAATGCTTCTATTTAAATGGCTCTTGAAACCATGGATATGCATTGAAGAGTTCTTGTTAGACATGTTGTTATTTTCTGGTACTAGTCTTCAGATGAGAGCATGAAGTTGTACAAATGGATTTGAAATTATAGACTTTATTAGAGCAGAGGGCAGTTATTATGAAAAGAAGCCCTAGAAAGGCAGTGGATTGCAAGCCACTAGACAGTTTCTTTTGTCAAGCCTTCCTTGAGATGCTTTCTGAATATTAGAAATTTTATACATGCACAAATAATTAGAACCTTATATTTTTTCTACTTGAATTCTCCAGTCCACATCATTAAGAATTTTTTCATAAAGTATAGGTACAGAAAAGCTAAATTTAAATTTGTCACCTTAGTAGCAAAGAGGGCAGCAAAGTGTATGTGATATTAAATCTGATGAGTACATGAAATATGTCTTATGAACTTTATAAATATTATATTTATTGTGTCTGTGTACATGTACACACACACAACTACAACACACAAGTGGAGATCAGAGGATAACTTGCATGAGTTGATTCTCTCTTTTCACTGTGTGTAGTCCAGGAATGGAGCTCAGGTTGTCAGGCTCAGGAGCAAACCTGTTAACAAACTGAGTCATCTCATTGGTCAATTTATTCCAGACTAAAGAAAGACTGGGTAAATGGAATGTTTACTGTGAAAATGGGGTTTTCTTTTTGAGTGCAGAGGAAACTCCCAAAAGGTCAGGACATAATTCATGGTCATGAATTCAGAATAGAACTTGTGTGTGGCTACCAGGCAGGTTATACAAATGTATGACCCAATGATTAAAGCAGCACAAGTTTTAGGTGCTTCAAATCCCTCTTATTGGGAAGCAATAATATTTTTAAAATGTGAAGGTCATAGCAAATGTCATTTCACGGTTTGAGCTCATGCTTATTGAAACAGGATGTCTTCTTTTTTCTTTAATTTTTGAGATTGTTGTTTGATTACATCATTTCACCCCAACCCCTTTCTTCCTTCCAAACCCTCTAATATACCTCTCCCCATTCTCCTCCAATATATATACATATATACATATATATGTATATATATATATACATATATATGTATATATATATATATATTTATATATATATATATATATATATATATATATTGCACCAGTGTGTATGTTTTATGGTCTGACTGGCACTGGACAACCATTTAGTGTGGACCTTCATGGTTAAAGTCATCACTCCTGTTCCCATCTTTCCTCAGCTGCCTATAGTTCTTTATGTACTGTTGAGATCTCATGGGATTTTCTCTATTTTGGCAGGTTCATTGGTCTCACAGATTAACTTCTTGTAGCTATGGTTAACAGAGATTCTATAGGGGAAACACAGGCACTTCTGAACTCTGAGTAGGGAGGAATGAAGATATGTGTATTGAACATAATTACTGAATGGCATGTGTTCATACACGACATAATATGATTCAATACAGACATAATGGTTCAACATATGACACAACATGATTCAATACAGAAATAATATGCATTGATTATGATATTGGAAAGAAAGTTTAAAATGGAGCTGTATTACAATGAATATGTTAGCTAATATATTCATGACAGATATGGGCTTTTTTGACTTTGAATATGAATATAGTCTATTTTTCCATATATACACCTTGAACAAATATTAGTGGATAAGTCATTGGAATACACATGTGTAGAAAAATGGCTAATTAAATTATTTACTAGTATTGTTATTATATTTAATTAGTCAGCAGTTGAAGGATTAACCTGCCATTATAAATGAACACACAGACACCACATGGATTTTAACAAGCCTTGGCCTGGATTGTGCAAACTTAGCCTATCTAAGCTAGCTGTTGATTCTATTCCTCAAATATGATCCCATATATACATACGTCCCCTTGGCTGTTATTTCTCACTCTATTCTGATGTTCCAGGCCATCATGGAATGATGTTCTTTTCTCTAACTCATTGCATGTGTCCTCCTTCCTGCTCTTTGTTTTGCTGCTTAACTTGGATTCTCCTTCTACCCAAGATGCTCTCTGCTTCAGAAGCCTGCACGTTAGTCCCACCTAGCTCTGTCTTTACCCAATCTCAAGCCTCAGCATTTATGCAACCAATCAGAGACAGTGATTAGATAACAGTAACAGACAGCAATGAGGACCAATTAATTAACACTTAGGATGCATAACATCACCCCATCACACATGTTAGGTGCCAGTGTGGAAATGAGGTAAATATCTGCTAAATTCTGACCCAGAGAAACTTCTGTCAGAATTATAATTTTATATTCAAGCTACATAAAGGCTGTGTGGAGTGAGGTAGGATCAGAGGATATGAAGAGACCAGTTTCCACTGAATTGGATTCTGAGATCCACATCAGCATGTCTCCCATTCATCCATAATCTCAGTTATTTATAGGCATAACCAAAAAAATTCAGGGATTAAATATATTTTAGTGGTTTGTCATTAGCCCTTTAAACTTAAAACAGTAACTAAACATTCAGTGGGCAGATAGCCAACTCACATGTGTGAAAGTTAATTGTTCAATTTTTAGGAATTTACAAATCGGTCATTAAACTCTGAGGAATTTGGCACAGACTGTAACCCCTCCCACCCACCCTCATCCCATGTGCTTACCAAAAAGCCACTTGATACAATTTATCACCATACTGCAGGGAATGTAATTTCTTGTGCACACAAAGATAAACTTACAATTAGAGTCTTGATTCTCACACAAGATTCTGATTATTCTTCAGTCATCTGGTTTCTCAATCTTATTCATATCTCAAATTTACCAACATTACTGGGTGCCAGATGGATCATAATCTTTCTTTGGGTTGATAATGCCTATGCTCCTAGTTATTTGGTTACTTTGATGGTTTCTTCTTCTTTTGGTGATCTTAACTAGATTTAATTTATCTCTTTTTATTACTGACTTATGCCTTTGCTATGTCCAACATCCATAATTTTGGATCCAGAGATATAAACAAGGATTTTTTCAGTATCTGTATGATTCTCCAAGAATACTTCTAATTCTAGCAGACACCGGTGCTCTCTTGATGCCCTTCAGCATATATCTTTTTAGTATGCTTCTTCTGCCATCACCTGTATTCTTCTGACAACTCTTTTCCAGGTGGAATAAGCTGGGTGTAGATAACTTAATGATTGCATAATGGTGAAGTAATAAGGAGTATTTTCATATAGTGTATGACAACAGCTGAAGTTAAATACTATCACCTCTTTCTGTTCTCAGGTGTAACAACCCTGAAATATATTTTACAACCATTTACAAAAAGTTGCCAGTGAGATTTTGTTTCATAGAAGTACTTACCATGAACGTAACATTCTATTGTTTTCACCTGCTTTGCTTAATCACATTTCATCTGTTCTGCAGGCACTTCTGGAAATATCCCCCTAAATAAACCACTGGCATACACATCTTTCCTCTGAGTCTGATTCTAGGAATCAACCTAAGACACTCCTTCTCTCATTAGTATGTCAATAACAGATTACAAAACATTTATGAACTAAATTCTGTAAAGCATTTAAATTGTAATACCCAGCTAAAATGATTCTTGGCTAGAAGATCACACACATTTTAATTGTTCAACTCAATGTCTGTTTTATTTTTAATGCTGTAGGTGGACAAACATTTTGCAGTGGTTCTTGATGTGTTTTCCTTTTTTCAGGTTACTGTAAGGTATAAGTGACACATATGTCCTTGATTTGAGTTGAATGCTTTATATTTAAATCTCTCAAAATATACATGACATTATACTTTATTATGTGACATAATATGTCACAATACTTCAGTCTGTAGTTGTAGATACACAATTCTATAATTTTTGGAATAGAATTAATTTAGAAGATGCATCAACCATTACTTCTTGTGACCCAGAAATGTTTACAAGTGCAAATACTTTTAAAGAAGATCATTTGAGCCATATTTACTGTAGTCTGTGAATATACCTGACCTCAGACATAGTGAAAGAATAAAAAATTGGCATGGACATTTCTGGAGACAGGAAGAAAACCCCACCAATATAATATGATCTAAACACTTTCACTTATAATAGTTTTCTGTTCTTTTTGACGATGGAAAGGGCTATTTTAGGACATAAAATAATTGAAAAAAAAGATATATTATGAGATTTTATTTTATACTGTTGGTGAATTTCCAGATAAAAAGAGTGCTGGAATACAAATCTCAGAATATCACAACTACAGTTTTTCAATTGTTAGAAAATCAAATCAATCATTTAAAACTATCAAATTTTTAATCATTGTATAAATAGAAAGGAATCAAGTGATGCCAGGTCTTTCTAAGTTTTACTATTTATATCATAGAACAATAGTTGTGAATATTTATTAATCACATTTAGTACTATTCCATATTTTGAAAGTTCTTGAGTTTTTCTGCAATTTTCTAATAACACAAAATTAAGTGAAAAATTAAGTGGACATCTTTAGTAATGGTCTTGCATTGCTTAATTCATATGAATACAAACAAATATAACCACTTGGTGATTTTTATTATATGACCTGTAGTTAATGAAAATCAATCTTTTTATAGATCCAACATCTGTATTCTTGATCATGCTGTAGAAAGAACTATTTATTGCTGTTCTTTGAAACTTGGTTGTCTGAATTCTGTGATTCAAGTTTATTTCTTTAATTTAAAATTTGTGGTTCTATGAATCAAATCTTTCTGCAGTAATGAGAATTTTCCTGTAGACTGTTGAATGACATTTTAATCTAACTTCTGAGGGGAGATTGCACTTGCTTCCAAATGGGTGTGGCTTGCATCTTGGCTAATGTATTAGTTTGAGAAATTTCAGTTTTCTTACCCTTCACTAATTGCTATTTATTATTTTTTTAAACCTAAGAAGTGACTTTTTAATTTTACCAAATAAAATCACTGACTCCTTATCTCTGACGGCTTTGAATACAGGTTGTATCCTTTCTCAATTGTCTGATTGAATATATTAGCATTGTTATCCTTTTATAAGTCTATCCATTTATGTGTGAAGGACAAATGAAAATATCCTCAATGAGCTTTAAAAACTGTTTTCTGGATCTAAGAAGATGTTTTTAAAATTGTGATGCAAGTTAGTATGAAAGCTGAGTTAGATAGAGAACTTTAAACTCATGGAGATAGTTAGATAGTAGAATGTTAAAGTCAGGGGCCAAATACATATGGACTGGACATTGAGAATGTATGCTAAGCCATATAACCCTCAGAATTGTGGCCTATTTATTTCAGTTGTTTTGTACTGTATTTATTGTTATAAGAGAAAGAACCATTTGTTGGACTGAAAAAAAAAAGAATTATGCATTGGGGCGAAGGGTGAGAGGGTGGGAGGGTGGAGCTGGGAGGGGTGGAGGGAGAAGGCTGTGATGGAGATGTAACTTGAAGTAATAAATAAACATTAAAAAAAGAAAAACAAAAAAACCTGTTTTCTGCTTAAGAACAAACCTGTGGTCTTATTGATGAATGCCCACTCTTTGCAGCCCTTCATTCTGGTTTGAATTCCAGCCAGAGCTAAATACTTCATGAGTTGAAACATTCACAATTTTATAAGGGGATGTGATCTAAAAGAACCTCATTTAATACTCAAATCATCCACAACCTATTCTGAGGCAGAAGATTCTTTTAAAAAGAAATTTTGATTTTCATCTTTCCTCATGGAAAGGGGGGGCAGAAATGAGGAATAAAATATTATCCATTACCAAGAACTGTTCATATACAGAAGACATCCAGTTTGCCTGATGACCTCATCATAGATACAAGCCAAGGACTCGTATTCATTCCTTTTCTACCATATTGTGTTTTTATTGTGTCTAATTTTAAGGTAGCAACCTGATTATTGGCTTGTTCATAAATCTGGGACATGTGCATTATTTTTCCATTTAGGATGGAAATCCAACCAAGTTGAAGGTTTAAAGTTAATTCATTCACTTTCTATTTTCCCTTAACTATTTTCCAAACTATTTAGAGAAATGTCAATTCTTCAGAGTAAAATAAAATAGGCAAAAATCAAAGAAGTTAAATTTAGTTTTTGTGAATGCCTTCCCTCCATAAAATATTTCCAGGTTAGCTCAGATAATTGAGTATGCAAATGTGAAATGCCCCCCAAAGAATTGATAGTAGAGACTTAGCGTGATATAGCTTTCTAACTTGGATTTCTAAAAATTATATTACAAATTTGGCTTCTTTAAAAAGATCAATTTGTTGTAGAGTTATCACTGGTGAGTGAATGTCCATGCAGAAATTATCCTGTGGATGTTTACACATGTGTTTTCAATTTCAGGCTCTAGGCAGTATTCCTCCTCTCTCTCTCTCTCTCTCTCTCTTTCTCTCTCTCCCTCTCCCTCTCCCTCTCCCCCCCCCCGTGTGTGTGTGCGCGCGCGCGCGCGCGCGCGCGTGCGTGAGAGAGAGACAGACACAGAGACACAGAGACAGAGAGACAGAGACAGAAAAGGAGGCAGGGAGAAAGAGAGAAGGAGAGGGAAGAAGGAAAATGGAGAGTGAGGGAAATCTGATTTTTGTTTCCATGGAAATAGGCTAAATAAGGACTTTAACAAACAGGAGTATGGCAGTTCCCAACTGCTGAATTTTATCACAGTACTACTGGGACAAAATCTGAATGCATCCCAATTCTTCCTATTATGAGATCAATATTATAATTTGGTACCTGGAACATATAATTTTGAATACAAACTTTCTGTGTGAAAATGATAATCCCTTATCCATTCAGTTAACCCTATGAAAACAACTCAAACAGAAAATTCACCCAACACAATTGTTTCATTACCTCATGCATACATTGCTCTGCTAGTATTGTTGTAGGTTGTTTTACCCCCACATTATATAAATTTTTACCTATAAATAAATACACTTAGAATCCCCCTATAATCTAAATGCCAATAGAAAAGTCTACAGAAAAGAGAAGTGAAACTTTTTTAGGCTTCTGTTGATTGCGTAAAAGGCCTGTGCTTTTAGATGCTTGCTGCTCTAATTTTATAGTTTTCCTTTTATAGAGATAAAGATATAATATTGTGACCATTAAGCTAAAGAAGGCACCATATGCAAGTTTTATTTTTATAGAAAGTTATTGGATGTTAAACAAAGACCCGAAAATTCAATTTGTAGGATGTTGAGGCATAGGCATTTTTGGTAGTTCATCTGGAAAATACACACACACACACACACACACACACACACACACACACACACACACACACACAGAGATTTTGAAACACTCATACAATTAAATGAGCAAGAGAAATTTGATGAAATGAGGACTAAAACAGAGATGACATTTGTTATTGTTTGACCTATCATTAAGGAATTTAACTCATATATTTTAAGTTGGGGAATGAATACAGAATAGTGGGTGAATTATAGGATCAAAAACCATAAGAATGGAATCCTACTGTATTCTGAGTAAGTTGCTGAAGAGGGATTATGGGTCAATAAATAATTTAAAGAAAATTCTGGGCCTTGTTAGTTCATTAAAAAGGTACAGGTTAATTAATTTATTTTTGTTTTATCTTATCATATTGTATTTTATTTTGATTTCTTAGATGTCTTTCTGTTTTCTAAGGAGAAACAGAAAGAATGTGGATCCAAATGGGAGGAGAAGTGGGAAGGTACAGGAGAAGGTAGAGGGGAAACCATAATCACAATATATTGTCTGGAAAAATATATTTTCAATAAAAGAAAAAAATTTAAAGTATAGATTGAGGCTTTAATATATTTTTAATTTTGTTTTTCATTTATTTATTTATTTTTTGGTTGGGAGAATACAAATGCCATGAAGCATGTGTGAAGGACACAGGGCAACTTTATGGACTTGGCTATCTCCTTACATTATGTGGGTCCTGGGATCAAATTTAGGTCTTTGGTCTTGCAGCAAGCACCTTTACACACTGAGACATCCTGCCAGTCTGAGTATTTCTATCTATCCCATAGTGAATCCTAAAATTTTTCACTACTTTTAGTTCCCATAATGTATCATTTCCTGCAAATGTGATTGGCCTCAGCTTCCCAGTACTTGCTTATTTCCCTTCAATATGCTATACTTAAAATTTTAGCAGAGGTGGATCTCTGAGTTCAAGGCTAGCCTTGTCTATAGAGCCATTTCAAGGGCAGCCATGGCTACACAAAGAAATCCAGTCTCGAAAAACCAAGGGAAAAAATCAGGGATATAAAAAAAGGTGTCCTCCTTGTAAGTCTATAACTCGAGAGGCTGAAGCAGGAAGACTGTTGTTAGTTTGGGGTTAGTCTAAACTGTATAGTACAAATGTATTTCAAAATGGTGTGTGTGTTTGAGTGTTTTGTAAGGGCATTACTACACCAGGGACCCTCCTAGTGTCCACTTCCCCAGCTGTGCTTGTGAGTTGTTAGAATCTTCTAGTCATAGATAGCTCTGTTGCATGTGTGCTGTTTCTCTTAAACTAATTTTTTCACCTTCAATTTTTATATTTACTCCATTTTATATATTTTTTGAGGATTTTATAAACAAATTAACTGCATTTGCATGATTTTTACCCATCTCCCACCTCAATTTTTCTTGAATTCTTCTACACACACACACACACACACACACACACATACTACTACTACTACTACTACTACTACTACTACTACTACTACTACTATGCCCAATTATTGTTTCCCACTTGTGCATGTGTTTAAGGCTCTCCACTTAGGAGTGACTGACCCTGAACAAAACCAGTTCTTCCTCCCTCAGCAGCCATTGATTGGTTGCGGCTCTTCATTTAGGGGCAGAGCCTTGAGAAATGTTCTTCCATCCATTTTTGGCATGTCAACTGGAATGGTTTATGTAGTCTTCTTCAGGCAACCATATGGAGCGTTCATGAATGCAGCATTCCAGTCATGTCCAGAAGACACAACCTTGAAGCAGTTTTCCAGGTCTTCAGGCTCTAATAATCTCTCTACCCACTCTGCCATGATGGTTTCTGAGCCTTGGGTACAGAGGCTGTTTTACAGACATCTAAACTGCTTTTGAGATAACCATGTTTCTGTGAATGGTACCTCCTTTTCTGGAGATAAATGACAGTCACTGATTTTTCCACTAAATCGATGTTATGGATGAATGGAAAATATTCATTCTTTCCCAAAACTGTAAATTGGCAAGATGCAGTGATCGCCTACTATGTACTTCTTTTATTTTCTGCCCCTTTCCCTTTCTCTGGAACACCACCCAGTGATTCTAGATAAAATTTCACAATTCTAGATCTTGGGAGAAATTTCTGTCATTTTGGGTCTCTGCTATTATTTCTTATGACTTGGAAAGTTTCATCAAATGCAGTTTTCAACCATGGAACTGTTCATGTGCAACTTATAAATTACATGATCAGATTTCTTCTCTTTAAAATGTATTGTTTGGCTGATTTCAGATATATTAATACACAAGAAGCCCATAGAAGGTGAAAATATTGTTTTGGAAGGTTTTCTATGTACAACCGAGGTTCTTGGCCTACCTTCATGAAAAACAAGGGCCAGCTACCGAGGTATTTTAATAACCTCACATTTACTAGGCATATTGAAAAAAGTGGTATGCAAATGTATGTACATGTATGCATTAAATGTGCACACATGTATGTGTACAGTCATGTATACTTAAATACTTGTTGTAGGTATTATATACATATGTATGTACTTGTGTTCTGTGTAATATATGCTCATATGTATGAGTGTATGTATTATGCCTGTCTGTGTGTATGTGAATCAGAGCCAAGTGTTATTGCCAGTTTTGTCTAGTCATCCGTACTTCTTGGAGGCATCATGGCGATTATCTTGGTGACTCTGCTACACCAGGCAAAGATAATTTTTAAAAGGCATGTTAATTGAAAGAATATCTGAAAAAGTGAGACAAACTCATTTCAGGAGTCATCAGAATTATCAGGGAAATTGTTTTGACAAAGGAAATTTTATGACTTTTTCTCAGGAATGAACCTGAAATGGGTTTGGAAAATGAGCTGTGAGAGCCATTTCTGTAGGAATTAGTCAAAGCACTTTGTAGATCCCAACATATAGCCCTTAAGACCCACACCAGATGTTACACAGTGGGACTAATATTCTTTCACTTCAGAGGTCTTACCTTACCATGGCTTGACATTGCCATGGATGAGTTTTGGTGATTTAGGTTCAGGGAAGGTGACCCTGTGATTCTTTCAACCTTACCTTAGGCAAACACAGAAAGATTCCATATGCTTAAAGTTTACACTAAAAAAAAGTACAACCAACAGGTGCTTCCTCAATCAATCTATTCTATGTCTAGCTTCTACCTAGTAGTCATGAATATTAGACTTTTATTTGCTTATGTAGGCAAGGCAGTTTTTGAATGTCTTGTACAAGTACAATCTTTGAATGTACTTGTATGTCCATAGTAATAATTTATCTTCCACTGTCAGTATCATCAAGGTGATCAAGACTCCTTTTCCATTTTTGTTGTTAGGTTAGCCACCACACCTAGGTGCAAACAAGGTTGGTGTATGTGGTTTGAGATAGGGCTTGCTTGAGAGCAGGATATTCCAGGGATGTTGTATGTTGTTGCCAAGGAGTGTGTAACCAAATAGCCTGGAAATAGACTGCTCTTTCCTGTTTATTTGACAGGATACAGTACTACATGTAGTCTTTGTCAGTTTTCTACTCTGTGTATATCTATGGATTGTGTTTACTATAATTTTGAGGCTATATAGACAAGTGGTTCTCAACCTGTGTATTGCAACCACTTTGGGGGGTCAACTGACCTTTTCACAAGGAGGAGTCAATAAGACTATGGGAAAACACATATGTTTACATTACAATTTGTAATAGTAGCAAAATTGCAGTTATGAAGTAGCAACGAAAATAATTTTGTGGTTGGGGGTCACCATAGCATGAGGAACTTTATTACAGGGTCACAGCATTAGGAAGGTTGAGACTCATTGATATGGACTTTGCTACAACAGAGAAAGTATTGTAGTATTTTTGTGTTTCTCCTGGCAACAAAGGCGCAGTGCAGAGAAATCCTCTACTGGTCTTCCTTGGGAAGTTATGTTTAACGGAGAGAACATAAATTAACATTGGAAATATGTTTAAAGAGGGAAAAATAATGAATGAAAAAATGAATGAAGAATAAATAAACAGAAGTACGTACAAGGCTTGGCATAAAGAAACCAATATTTGGAAATATCTTTGACTCCTTAAAGAAACTATGATTGTTTTGGAGTTACAGTGTTTGTAAGTAAAGCCATGAATATTTCTTTTTAGACTCCAAATGATCAAGTGTTTTCCCATATGAGAAGTTCTCCATCCTTTAGATGACTCAGCAAATTTGATCAATATGTCCATAATTAGATCATTTTTTTTTCCTGATCCAACAATAAAATTTGGGAAATAGAATTCTGGTAGCCAGGCTGAGATCTTTCCTATTAAATACTTTTTTCCAGAGAATTGCCTGAAGTAGTTTTAGAAATTCTGTTCTGTGTCTATGGAGTACAGTGTGTGTAATGTTCAGCTGTATTACAGATTGAATTACTACATGGCTTCATTTGCCTAGAGTCAACATACCTGGTGTTAAATTTCAAAATAATTCTTTTAATTGCAATATTACCAGAACATAGAGTAGAAAAATTTAACGTTGTGAAGATAACAATGCTGTTTTAGTAATGTCCTTCCTGCCTCTTAGTCACCAAGTATTCACTTGCTGCTTCTGTGTTTTCCAGGGTGTGTTGGCCAAAATATGCCTGTGTACCCCTCTTCATGGCTATCTTCAACACCAGAAAATCTCTCATTATTGTTTCTCCCTGTCTTTCAGGTTGTCTAAATCCCTTGCTGTGAATTCATGAGAACTGAACCCAAACTGCTTCCATTCTTAATACTTGAATATAACAACTGAAGGTCTCTAGAATACTGCTCACACATGAGGGGATGTCACTGCCACACAGCTAATATTTGCTCAATTCTTTGTCTTAGAATGATTTTGGTGCAATAAATACAAAGACAAAAACAAGACAATAGAGCCTTTGTGAAGAAATGTACAAGGTGCTAGTGGGCTACTGGGTCAAGTTAGGATCCCCTACCTCTCACATACACATACCTTTCTTTTCTGTAACAGATGTATCAAAGAGAATTTGGGGTTTCTCCTATGTCACAGATTATCGCAGACATATGAATGGCCATTGCTAAATAAAGAGCAGTTTGCACTAATTTCTAAAATTCAGAAAGATTTTCTATAAGAAATGCCTTTATACAAAAATTTAAAATGACAAGTTTGATGACTTAAAAGGGCCAAAGAATTTGCTCTCATTTCTTCAAATTGGATGATTCATATGGAACTGAACACTTTTTTTGTGTTTATTTCAGACAAATGAACTTTTTCCCAATGGATTTCAGAAATGTCATAGACAGCATATCTGAAAAACATGGCCAAAATGGAGTCCACACCTCCTTTCTGTATACTAGGGCCTTCTCCTGTAAACATAACATGAGTGAGGGATGAAGGACCATCTGCAGACTGTCTGCTATGTGTCTCTTTTAACTCAGTGTCTTACTGGCTTGCAACTTAAGAAGTTTGGAAATGTGATATCTTAACAGGCACGTGGATTAATTTGTTCTTAATAAACCCTGTGAAAAGCAGCGAAAAAAAAACTATGATTGAGAAGTTATTGGCTGTCCATTAGCTCAAATGAGGACACCAGGCTTACACTCCCATTGATATCTTTATTAATTTAGGATATTTCAGTGGGTCATAGAGCACTCTTTCGGAATCTGATGACAACTATGAATCCTGTTTGTACTTTGAAAAGAAACATCTCTTCTCTATTAAGTAGGCTTCTCAGAAACCTTATGGTGCTAATTTTATTATAACTCAAAATTCTATGTGGAGGATATAGCTCTCTGGCATCTCGCCCTTACATGACAGTCTCATAGATATCAAAGAGGACTTCAAATAGATCACCTAGGCCAAGGGATGGGGCAGATGCGAGACAGGCTGAGGAGAACATATTGACACTGCCTGATCAGGTGAACTGATTCTGCTTCATTCACTTCCCTCTTTATTTTCTCCTGGACTGGCACAGAACAAAAATAAACAGTTTTAGCTACCACAGGGAGGGACTCTGCCATATGTTGGCTCTAGAATTCTCTCTCTCTCTCTCTCTCTCTCTCTCTCTCTCTGTGTGTGTGTGTGTGTGTGTGTGTGTGTTTGGCTAGTGTAGTACCAATATAATATTTTCCTTTGCACTCTACATCTCTACATGCTTGTAAAAGAATAGGAACTTTATTTTCTAATTCTTGATGCTTTTCATTTAGCACAACCTTAAAAGCAAATCACCACAAAGGAATGTTCAAATATCATCAGACCAGCCAGAAATAAAGAATAAGAAGTGATACTCTCCCAATCCCCACCATCTATATCCCATTTTAAGGTTTGTAGTCTAATCCCAACATCCAGGTTTGCACCTTCTTTACAGTTGTCTCATCATGTGGTAATCCAGCCTAGTTTTAATGTGATCTCATGAAACAAAGAATTAACAGTCTTCTGTGGTAACCCATTGTATTATTATATAATCTTAATCTTGGGCATAGATATACTTTGTAGGTTTATATCCTGAGCCCTACAGTGTGCTACAGTGAAGTTGACAAATTAAAGATAATAATGCCTTGGATTCTATCCTTTTGCCCCAAGTGTTTCTCAAACACCATCATAACCCTCACAGCCAACCCACAACATCATGCAAACTTGTCTCCAAGGCAAGTTCATGCTTTATTTGATTTGTTTGCTTGTGTGCTCCCAGTCTTTAGAACAATGTATGGGTAATTAGGCACTGAAAAATATTGAATTTAAAGATATTTACTTTTTTACCCCCATTGTACAGGTGAAGAAACAGAGATTCACAGAAGTCAAACACTGGTACAAGCTGCAGGGATACTTTAATAGGATCCAAACGAATAAAACCATAATGAAGAGGGTACCATTTGTATTTAAGAGGCTTTTCCTCATACCATACCACACCCTGAAGGCAATTCTTCATTATAGACCTGTTCTCATGAGGGACACAGCCAAGGTCTGTTGCTGGGGCTGGAGGAAGGTAGTGTTATAGTCATAGAATGCCACAGACAATTAGGCAGTGTTTTTTTTTTTTAAATAAAGCTTGTCAAGGGTCTTTTTAGAGCAGTAGATTGCATGAATAACCGTGGCCATGAAGGAGGCCTCTAATTATCTCACTTCTAACTGAAAATATAGGGTGAAAGTGGTAAGAAAACCAAAAGCCACATGAGCAGAAACTCCAAACTAAACAAAAGCAAAATAAAGACAACTCTTTCTCAAATCAAAATAAAACCCAGCCAACCCATTAATCAAACAGGCAAAATGAACCCAACACACACACACACACACACACACACACACACACACACACACACGTTATTAGCAGGAACAATGGACAGAAATTTTCATGAAGGATTGTTTTACATTTTCTCTGGAACAGACTGTACTTTTAGCCTATGTATCTCTCATTGTACTTGTTGGAACATTACTGTATGTTTGAATAATAACATCCAATTTCAATTATCATTTTCTTTCTTGTAAATCCAATTCCCTTATGAATTTACATCTGCTGAATTTCACTGAATGAGAGAACATCACTCCTCTTATGAGAGGATATTATTCCTTTTACCTTGATTTTTCTTATTTTCCTTCTGAAAGACCAAGTATGACAGTATTTTAGTTGACCAGGAGATATGTTTTGATGAATGGAACATTTTCTTTGGTAAACAGACACCAAACAGTAACTTAAAACCAACCAAATAAGTTTCTTTGGTAAAGTGGATATTAATGTCTTGGTTGGAATTAATTAAACAAAAAAATATTTCTTTTTTGCTGAGATCATTCTTTCCCTTTTATCAATTTAAAAAGCAAAACTTTATGAAGAGTTTTTTTTTGAGATATTTCTACACTGTCTTTTCCATGATGGAGTTAGACTGATACTGTCAGATAATAATCAATAATAAATATCAACAAATACATAGTAATTCCCTAACATTAAATAAATCTTGACATGCAGTCTTCCAATAGAAAATTTCATTTCATAGTCAGAATTTTATAAACCTTGATTTCAAGTGCTGAAAAGAGAAGATGACAAGTTTGAAAATGCCTTCCACTTAACAATACATCATCTCATGACACAGAGACTCAAGTTGGAAAACTACTATCTCCCATAAAACAAAGTTCCATAGTAAGTCATTATGGTTGACCATATTGATGATTAAATTCTCAACAAAATCCATTTAATTGGTGTATGTGTTTGGTCAGTTTTGTGAACTCACTAAGCTGAGGTGTTTCATATGGCTGACACTAAATCAATGGCAGATTTAAAATACACTGTTCAGAAAATGGTTTAGCAGCACATAATTGAAGAATAAAACCAATCCCTTCTTCAGTTGAATTTTATAAGTAATAGCCTAATTGCAGACCCATAAGCGAGAGAATTGATTGAACATTTAGTATGTTAACTTGCCCTTTTGTGAAGAATATACTTGTCTTTATATTTAAAGCTCCTCATCTTCTTGTTCAATGAACAATGCATTGGCATGACTGCTTAGTGTGTCTACAGAGGACACTGAGCAAGTGTGTGATGCACTAGCTACAATCTCCAGCATATTTGTTAGAACTTTATGAACAAAAGCACAAGACAGCAAAAGCACAGATTATCACTTCATGTGGTTACATCACAATCATTTGAGCGTTTTTGCCGTTTAGAAGGATAGTAGCCAACCTAAATCCAAAGTGTTTTCAATCCAGACATTAAAAACATGTTTGTTCCATGGCCAATGAAGCCTTATGTTCCCACCTCAGTATGTATTTGGAAGGGGTAGTAGCTTCCTTATAGGAAAATCTGCAATTGCCCTACCCTGTCTTCGTCATGCTGAAATGATAGAATTCCTCTAGTAGTGCAACCTGGGTAAGTTTATTCATTCTTCAAGGTCAGTTTCCCCTTCTGTGGAGGAAGAGGAAGTGGTATACTATGTCTGCTAAGGTCCTGAAAGGTAATATACCTTTTGGAAATGCTTACAACTATAGATGGTTAAAGAATCTACATTTCTAAAAAGGAAAAACATTGTAGCTGTTTGCTTCAAATGTAACCCAGCGTTTGACTTTATTTTTATGGATTTAAAGAGATACAGGGGTCTGAGGGCAGCATACATATCTCCTTCAGATCAAACTGTCTTTGTTTAGATCTATGAATCACTGCCCTTGTAGTTACAACTGTTCAACCGTATAAATATCTGGGCATGTTAATGTACAGAGGGCCTTATGATGAAGTAGAGAGATAGCAAAAAGGCATTTTAGGGGAGGTGAGGTACAACCAGTTTAGCAGGAAGTTTGGCTGCTGTTATGGATAGGTTTGTACTGGTGATTACTTTTATCCAGGAAATTCCACCTATTTTCCTTTGAGCCCTTTATCTACCAGCACTTTTATAAGTTTTCTCATTGCCAGGATTTAGACTTGTCAAATATCTTCCTTTGCTCCACTAAGTCAAGTAGAAGTCATCTCATAGCAAAGACATTCTGGCATTTTTGGGCAAATAAACATTTTAGTGTTTATTTTCTTTTCCTCATATATGTGGGCAGATGTTGTTTCTGGGCATCCATGCAAAAGTGCATGTAGGGCCAGACCACAAACAACTGTACCACCTGGCTCTTCATAGTTTCAAATAGATGCCTGCTTTTCCTCCAACATGACTGATATTTGGACTTGGCTCTGTGGCTTTGCACCCTCAGAAGTTCCTGTCAAGAGATGTAACTGATAAAGTAGAACCATTTGATGACAAGTAACAAGATCTTCTAAAATATAATTGCCCCAATTCCTTATGGGCTGGAGCTATCATTGATTTCTGGGTATATTAACTAAACCATACAGGTGTGAAAGGTGTATCAGTGGAAGAATATGCTAACTTAATTCAAGAAAAGAAAACTTGGCTCACCTAAGTGAATTTGGAGGTGACTCAACTTCAATTTGTGGATGATGTTCAGTCTACCACATCTGGTTCAGAGGTTCTGGCTTCTTCTTGCTGATCAGAACTTCACAGAATCTCCTTGAGTATTGAGGTGATAGATGAGACAATAAAGACCTCAAACTAGAGAGCCTAAGTAGAGTTGCTTCTCTGCAGAAGTTTGGGGAGTCTCGTTGTTTAAACAATGCTTGAAGCTATTTTTGTCATAATAGCTGACCTTGCAATCAATTGCATTTTATTACAATACCAGTAACTTGTGCAGTGTAGGTAAGATGGGATCCTGTTTATTAATAAGCTTTCCTCTGTTTGATCTTATTTAACATACTATGAGTCACGTGTGTGTGTGTAAGCAAATTCTTTTTCATAGAAACCTTTTTGTTTTAATAAATTTAAAGATGCCACACCTATTATACACATGTTTTACTTTTGTTTCAGTGCCTGTTTCTTATCTTTTTGAGAACAGAGCAAGTTTGACTTTAATTGTTTCTTCAACATAAGTTTTTGTTCTTGGTAAGACCTAGGGTGAAGATCTATGAAGCAGATCCTATCACACTGTGGTAATTTGGTCAACCACTCGGGTGCTATCAATATCCACCATTTCTACACTCTCAATTTCCTCCCGGTTTTCAGGATTTTTCTTCTCTTTCCTTTTTTTCTTAGAGGGTGGCAAGAAAGTCAGTATCACAGGTAAAATGGCAAAGCAGTGAAAGAAGGTGACAAATGCTATTAAAAACAAGCACCTGAACAGTGTACAGGTCAAATTTGAAGGCACAGCTGCGAGAGGAAATAGACCAATCATATAACAGAGGTAACTCTGTAAAATAGCTACCCCATGCACTTCCAGGGCATTTTTTACCCATTTAGTTCTTGTAAAATCCTTGCCCAGAACAAATGTGGATAACAGTGGAGCACAATTGTCAATTGTGTAGTTAATTCCATAAATTAAGCATAGCACAGAAATACAATCCAGTTTTACTCTCCACAATGTCATGAATCCTATCACTCCAAACGCCACAGACACCACTGTTAGAGTGATCCAGACATTAATCAGTGCATCTGCCACCAGGAATGCTGAAAAGAAGAGCAGGAACAAAGCACTGATGCAGGAGTTGTGCAGGGGGGCTCCCAGTGAGGAGGCATATCGATCCATGAACACAAATGACGGATTAAAGACAATGAACCTCACCTTGGAGGTGACTGAAAGCCTCCTTAATGTTTCCAAGAGATCATAGACTCCTTCTCTGTTTGTTTCCATGGTCTTGGCCACCAAAAACATTCTAGAGGCTACTACCTCAACCTCATCATTGGACTTTTTAGAGAAGATGATGTCCTCTTGAAAATGTGAAAATTGAGGAGCTTTCAGGAAGGAATTCTTTAACATGTCTGTGAAATTTTTCTTAGGCAAGTCAGTGGACACATTGAGTTTCCGGAGATAATTTAAATAGCTTTCAAACCAGGATATCCGCACAAAACCCTTAGTGTACTCTAGAACATCTTCTTGCACACTAGAGTTCCAGTATTCTATGGACTCATATATGTAAAACCCAATAACAGGACTGTAGTTGCTAAAGTACTTTTTTTGGGCAGTAGTGTACTCAATGGTTTGTGTTGCAGTTGCTACGATGTTACTAAGGTCTGACCCTTCTCTGACCTGCAGATAGCCCATTAAGGCAAAGGAAATATAAATAAGGTAAAAGAGAACTACAAAAGGCTTGACATAGGTGTTGGTTATCCAGTCACAGTAATAGCGTTTGAGGAAACATACCAACAGGTGAGTCTCATAAGTGTTTGCTTCCTCACCTTCAGCCGTGTCCTCACTGAATCTAGCTGTCAGAAAAAACCGATACCATGCTGGCTTCTCCTGCAATACCTCAGGCTTTGGAACTTTTCTACAGAATATACTATGCTGGTAATTGTTTTCTATGTAGCCAGTGAACACAAGGCTGGAACCATAAAATGACAGTACATAGAGGTAGTTGAAGAGGATTGCAATACAGGAATTGCAGCAGAAAATCCTGGCTGCCTCAATATTCGTGAAAGGGCTGGCCCCTATGCCAAAGGTCACCAAGTACATGGCAGTGGTGAGAGAGAAGGAGAGCATGGAGTCTGCATAGACTTCTGCGGTTCGCTCTTTAACGGGTTGATCCTCTCTAGTTTTCCTCCATGAGGATAACATTTCAAAAGTCCCGTATAATCCATGACCTGAGGAGGGATAAAAAGATCAGAGCAAAAGTTTTAAGAAATACATCTTTGTAAAGACAGGTATCAATTTAATCATCAAAGCCTAATGGATCATAGTAAATATAACCAGTTTTAGTGGTAAAAGGTTTGGAAGTGCCAGGGATTTTTTTTTCCTGTAAGTACAGCTGTATTTTGGAGAATCATAAGTGTTCACTGATAGTCTCCTCTAGGATAGATAGAGGTGTCCTGACTAGTCTGAGAAACCTGGGTGAACTTTTGCCAGCAGAAATATGAGTAGACCTAGGCCTATGCCTTTTAGAAGTTATAAATATCAGTAGATTATGGTTGTTGGTACATTTTGGCTCATAGAATACTCTTGAGAATATTGCAGATACTGATCATTTTGTTTTATAATCTCATAGGCCTGATGGGAGGGGTCAGTACAGAGGAAAGCAGTGGGCATAGCATTATCAATCAGTGTTGATACCTTCTTTTAAAATTTGTCAAGTAGGGGACTTTAGTGATAAAGAGGAACTGTATTTATTTTGAATATTGACAGGAAACTAAATCATGACCTCTTTTTTCTTCACTAAATATAAAGGCCTGAAACAATAAAACTGAGAAACAGAGGGAAGCAAAATTAGTAGGAACAAGTTTGATTGGAGAATAAAACAAGAACAAAAATATAGAAAACAAACAAATAAACAAACAAGATTCATACTAAGTTCCACTGCTGTTGCTGAAATGACAATCGGATTCAAAGATACACTTGTCTTTAGGAATTTATTTCACTAGTCCCTGTTGTGCAAAGATAACCTCTCAAGTATATAGTGACTCTGCCAACTTCTTGACACTATTTGGCAGTATCCTCTGTGGGAGAAGACCAAGTTGGTAACAACTTCTCTTAACTACTTACGGCTCTTGGCTCCCTATTTAGGATTTCAGCAACATTGGGGTGGCATAGATACAGTGGCTGCCCATGTTATAATTGAATTCCACTTCTTGGAAATCGGAGCATGCTTTATGAACCTCTCCTGGTTGTAATTATACACTTTCTTTTTATTTATTTATTTATTTATTTATTTATTTATTTATTTATTTATTACTTCAGGTTACATCTCCATATTAGTGTCCTCTTTCCACTCCTCCCAGTCCCGCCCTCCCACCCTCTACCCCCTATTCCTTCCAACCCACACCTCTGGAGTGGAGTTTCCCTACATAACAGTCCCTCACCCCAGTTCAGCAGTCATATGAGGGCCAAGAGCCTCCTCATACACTGGGGGCCTACAAGGCAGCACCACCAGTGAAAAGTGTCTCATTGCCAGTGAGAGAAAACTAAAAAAGCACACAAACAAGCAAAAAAAGAGTCTATGTTCCTGTTCCCTTTGGTGCATTGGTTGTAGTATAGATATCCTGTACTATATGGCTAAAATCCGACTGTAAGCGAATAGATGCCATGTGCACCCTTCTGGGTCTGGGTTAGCTCACTCAGGATGAGCTTCTCTAGTTCCATCCATTTGGCTGCAAATTGCATGATTTCCTTGTTTCTGATAGCTGAGTAGTATTCCATTGTTGTAGATGTACCACAGTTTTTTAATCCATTCCTCAGCTGAGGGACATCTGGGTTGTTTCCATTTTCTAGCTATTACAAATAAGGCTGCTATGAACGTAGATGAGGAAACTTCCTTGTGATTCGGTAAGGAGTCATTTGGGTGGATACGCAGAACTTCAACAGATCACTTTCTTATTGCACACCCCTGAACGCCCAAGCCATTCTATCATTGAAAACCTCACCAAAATGACCCATCATGGCTTCTGATAACCCCTATCTTGGCACTTCGATCAGAAGAGCTAATTGTCTGCTTCTACACATTGGCAAATTCAGTCCCATTATTGAAGATAATACTTTATTCTGGTATGATAGTCTTGTTTTGAAGAAAAAAGTAAGTATTAATTTAATATATATAGCCATGTATAATATCAGTGGAGTGAGTCACCATTATCGTGTAGGCAAATTACTGAGCATATTTCTCACCTTGCACCCAGGCTGGTATTTATATCTTTGTTGCAAAGTCCTGACCTCAAACCTGAGTACCTATTACAAAGTAATGATAAAGGTCTGTTTCCTTTGAGGGATTTGTCATTCATCTTAATTTATTAAACATCATTTTACAGCTACTTTTAGAGGTCAGGCCAAGACTGTTGATTTGATTACTAGTACCATGGCCTTTATTAAATTGGAGCAACTGAATTCCCCAGATATGAAGTAAAAAGTATATTTGTTGACTGACATTCTGCTGTTAATAATGTTTTAGGCAGTTAACAATGTCCAGTCTCAACAGGGAGAGCTAGTTATTAAATCTATTTTCAAAATACATAAAATATAGTTTTCTCTGGATGGACTGACCAACCTTTGATTAAAATTAAACTAATCTTTGTCAATGAGTAATAAAAAGACTAACACCTCTGAAACATCAATGCCTTGGGAAAATAATACTGACCATTTTATCTGGGTACATGAAGAACAAGTAAGCTTTGGAAGGCAAACTCACTTCAAGAAATTGCTGAAAAGTGCAAATAGTTTTCTAGAATATTTACTTGTTGGAAAAAATACTTCAAAAATACTTTAATTCCAAGTATTTAAATGTGATAAAAAATAAAGATAATATAGCAGAATTAGTTGATCCTATAGTAGAATTTTAGCTAAACTATAATGTAAAACTGATCACGAAATTAAATATAAATTAAAATAAAATTACTGTGATATTTTATAATGGTATTATCTGACCCTGATACTTGCTGAACAACATAATAGGACTCCATTTCTTAGTGTATTGTTGAATAATCTTAGTACCTGAATGAGAAAAACATTTGAATAAAAAGCAAAATGTGAGAAGTAAGGTTCCAGGATGAAAATAATCACACTCAAGGAAATTCTCAGGGGGTCTTGAAAACAACCCCTCCCACTCCCTCCCTCTCTCTCTCTCTCTCTCTCACTCTCTAGTATCTATTCTATCTGATCACTCATTTGTTTCTATTACTACTCCTCATAGGTTAGAATCTTGTTTATTAAGCCATACTTGTCCATCAGAGTCTTAAACACTAATAAGAAAATTGTAATTATATTTTATCTTAAAAGAGTGCTTGAATTTCTGAGACAGTTGTTGATGCCATAACTCTTTTTCTACACCTCAGTCAGTCAAGGGAGAGATAAGTGGCAAGAGAGTTATGGGCATCTCTTTGGGATATGTTAGCTGCCTGGAGTGCCTGCCTGGCACTAGACTCAGGTTACAGCTGTGAGTTTATGCTTAAGAGGTTGGCCTATTATCTTAAAGGAAAGCTAAATTGTGAGAAGCCTGTTTCCTGTCTATGACTCAAGAAAAAAGCATACTCTAAGAGCCCATAAAAGGTTACCCCCTCCTACATACCTTCTATGTCCAAAATTACAGTATAATTTCCTTTAGTTTTGGCTTATTACTGTATAGTTTTAATTGCAAACTGATTTTGGAAATGTGGTGAAACATGGGACAGAAAATGCCTGAAGAGTAATTAGGAACATTCCCACACAGTAACATCTTTTTACTCCCTTGCACGCTAGCCCTGGCTTTATCTTTATCTGCTAATTTAAAAACTGGGTAATTTGTTGGTAGGGGAAAGTGGAGGGGTTTTCATAGGATCCCTTCCAATCCACTTTCTTCCCACGCAGGGTTGGTTACTTCTTTAGCTCTCTTAACTTAGGAACTGGAGTCCACCAGGCAGGACTTGGGGGCCAAATTTTACAGGGTGTAGTCTAATGTATTGCCTGTGTACTGAACACTTTTTTTGAGGTTTGAATATTATTTTCCTCATTAAAAAAGGTGCTGTAAGACAAAAACTATTGTTGTTTGCTTTGTGTTTAATTTAAAACATTAATTGGGGCTGGCAAGATGGGTTGTTGGTAAAGGTGCCTACCAGCAAGCCTCATGACCTGAGTTCAGTCTCCAGGACTCATGTGGTAGGTAAAGAAAACTGACTGACAGAAGTCATTTTTT
>CAJQZJ010000262.1:348186-386679 GCA_907164525.1 Lophiomys imhausi | reverse complement strand
CACACACACACACACACACACACACACACACACACAATTTATGCCAGGTGCATGAATCAGAAAGAGAAGCAGCTTTTATTAATTATATTAGCAATAGACTGTGGGACTGTCTGTCACATAATAAAACAAAATACTAAGGGATTTAAACTAATAATTCTTCTTTTCCAAATACTATTTTTGGTATCTGTATATGTAGTGAACTTCCAGAGTTTGAAACTAATGAAGAGAAAGAAAGGCACAGATGATAAATAACACTAATGGTGGAAGAAACTGAGTTAGCTAATCCTGCAGTCACTTGGGATGACTTTCAGGCATACTCCACAGATTAAATCTCACTTTCCCCCAAGCTCTTTTCTGGGATATAGCCAAAGTCTTCAGAGTTGTTTATAATCTACCAAGACAGGAATTCACTAACAAATACTTGAGAGTTAACTCTACACAGTAGATATGCTTCTAGAAACTTGCTCATAAAGTGAATCATGTTTTAAATTTATGGAATGGTTTTATATGAAAGATCTTCTGGGAGATTTGTTTTTGCTTGCTTGCTTTGTCAATGACTAATCATAGGAATTGTTCTACTTTGTGCTTCTGGATTTTGTGAGTTTAGTTTTCACTCAGTCCCATATTTCCCTGTCTTCCCCACTCCTCACAGACATGCCATAGAAAGCTGCCTTTGGATGCTCCTTACATTTTATAATCCCTTCCCACTAACAGGATTTCCTCAGCTTGAGTTTCTTGAGGAACTGCTGAAGAGCTGAGTTACACTGAGATGGCCAACTGGTAGAGCATATTTAAGTTTTAGTATAAAAATTTGTAATATCAGGAGAAAATGAAGTCACCTATGATATGCCTATACTACATTTCACATATGGAAAAAAAAAAAAGTACATTCATCTAAAAGAACCTAGAGGTTACAAACGCCACTTAAAACACATTTTACTCTTAGACAAGTTTCACAAAGTAGCCTGTGTTTACAAAATATTGTCTTCAATGACATTTACATAAACTCGTGATTTTTGTTCTATCAAGAAGAAATTTCAAGAATATATATTTCTGGATTGAGTAACATCTATTTTCAGGGAGAAGTTCATTAATGGGGTTGCATTTAAACTCTGTCAGTTATAAACATTTACTCTTCAATGTGAATTGGTTGCTTTATTCCAGTCTGTTTTGTCTCACAGTTAAGAGTAAAAGTGTACTCAAGTACAAACAGATGCTTATAACAGGGAGGGATATTTGGATCTTAGTCTTTCTACTATATACTTGACACATACTGGTTATTATAATCACAACATACAGTTTGAATCTGAGAAATGGTTTTCCTCTGCTAGATAACGGCATATAAAAGTCCAGTCATGGGTATATCTTAGTTTATGGTGAGGAGTGTATCAATTAAACTTGTTTTCTTCTACTTCCACCTTAAGGTATTTTTCCATGTTCTCTTTAAAGATATGACTGGTGAGAACTAATCACATAACTAAATTTCATATCTCTTTATAAATTGTACAACTACAGACATTTATTAAAAATTAGAAAATAAAAAAGTAGACAGCATTGGAAATATTGTATGGAATTACACTACTATTTTGAAGGATTTCATTTATTGTTGTTGTTGTTATATGTGTGTTTTGTGTCTATGTGTGCCTGAAAAGGCCAGAAGATACTACCAGTGTTTGTAGCTGCCCAACTTGTGTACTGGGAACTGAATTCTAGCCCTTTGCAAGAACAGCAAGCACACTTAACCATTGAGCCGTTTCTTCAGCCCCAGAATTACTCTTTTATTTACAAATCATATAGGCAAAAAATGTGAGAAACAAAACCTAAACCAGCAGTTTGCTCTAGGAACTATTGAAACTATGTACTGCTTTATATGTAAGCTAAGTATTTACACATTACTCTATATTTTTATTCCATCATATAGTTCATGACATTGTTAGAAATAGCATATTTCTATTATAATGTGCCATGTTAAACCATATGAAATTGCTACTTTTATTGTTCAGAAATTATTAGATACTGGTACCATTTTTAGGCAAATGATAGTTGGATATCTATAATTTCATATAAACATTTGTTACAATCTGGATCTGGAAGATTTTTTTTCCCTCAAGTTCCTAATTATCTAGGAATCTATTAGAATATAAAGGCTTTCTAGTTTGTATAAACTGAGGGTGAGAATATTAAGGGATGATTTTGTTTTCAGTTGTAACTAAACTTATTGCACAACTTAGTGCAGTCCTGTTCGTGATCCACATACATTTTATTACACTTCAAGTGGTATCAGTGAGAAAAAACCATCAAAGAACTAAAATTAATCTTTTGGTTTCTGCTAAAAATTCAGTTCATCTTAGAAGACACCACTGAAAGAGGACACATTTTCTGGTATTATTCCTCCTACCCCCTAGCACATTCTATTTCCCATTCACATCCCTGAAACTGCGAGGTCTGCTTAGGCAAGTCATTTAAGTGTTGTGTGCGCCACTGGTTAGATAATTCACAAGAGGGCACCCTGGATTTGACATTTGACCTCTTCAAAATTGAAGAGTATTTTTCATCTCATTACATCTCCAGGGCTGTGGAATCTCAACAAAGGCAAAGTGACCCTTGTAAGTTAAAATGCCACACAGAAATTGACATCCAAATTATTTTTCACAATGACTTCAATTCTCCCTTTTATGAACATGGAATGTATATAAGAAACAAACTTCCCATGTGCATAAGAATAAAACCTTCCTTCTGTTCCTTCTATAGTCTCCAAAATCTTATTCCTTTCTTGACTTATGTGTGATAAGCAAAGCTGTATAATAAATACTGCACCTGTAAGGAGAGTTTGCACATACAAAGTAGATGCCAGTTTCTTAAATCCTACTCAACTGGACAACAATAATGTAAACCCTCATTCTTTAGAGGACATTTTATAATGATGCTTATAAATATTAATACCACACCACCTCGCATTAATATAGCCAAATAAATTCTTCTCTAAATTCTAGCAACTAAAAATGACAATAAAAATTTATAATACTGTAGACCTTTGAGGATTTCAGCTCTAGATAAACTACCCTGACTCATCTGGATACAGGTTTTGGCAGAAGTGGAAATGTCTAATATGCAGGCACTGATGAAAAACACTGTAAATCATGAGGTTTTTATGCTTACATCATTGCCAAGTTGATTCATCTGTGTAGGATATATTTTGCCAGAGATATCATGTATCATCTTAGCTAGAAACTCACAATGAAGTCCCATTATGATGAATTCTCAGGGTTTATTCAAATTCTTTCCTCTTGTGGAATTTTGTGAGGTTAATACTGCTTAACACATGTGGTCTTAAAAGTTTGTATTGTAAACCAACTGCCATTTTGGTATTTGGCTGGATCTGGCCTTATGTGACTGGGGTCATACTCAGAATGTTGAGTTTGTTGAATTTGAAATTTATCATACTTGCCACATTATGAAATTGTTAATTACCAAAGGGATTTCCACATTCAGTATTTTGTGAAACTTTTTTATTCTAAATGAAGATATATGTATATATATATACATATTTGATTTGATACAGTTTTACATGACAAACTCAATTAAGACGTTTTCAATAACCTGATTATGTTAAGCATAAATAATCATTTTATGTTATAGACAGCAAATTACCAGACAGCTAATTGATAACTAGCATAAACTCTTAGCACTGCATTTCTTGTTGGTCTTTTGAAAAATTTACTGTTATTTTAGGACTACTCATCAATGCAGAGAAGTAAACATTGGTCTTGAATACATTCATGAATTTGCTCTTGCTTGTATTTCATTTTACAATCATACTCTAAGGATTATCTGAGAAATCCAGAAGGGCAAGCTTCCTAAATCAGGCATTGTTAGCTTTATGAGCATATTAAACACCCATTACATTGTGCAAAGTCTTTATTGCAAATGGGCCTTAGCCACTAAAATATTTAGCTTCATTTTATGTTGTGACTAAGTAATGTGAGAATTATATGGGTGGAAAATGTACAGAAAGGTTGTCAGCAGGTGCATCATCAATCAAATCAGTGCATATAACATTCTTCACAAACCCCAAACAAGTCAGGGAATACTGGGTGCCTGGCATGGTTGTTCTTTTCTACTGTAAATACCTATTTGTTTACTATTGTGGTGGTTGTTTTGTTTTTTTTTTTCTGAATTAAATTCTGAGGTAAAGTTCAGTGATACTTAGTCTCTCAGGAGTTGTGGAACTACTTACCCGTTTCTGAACTCATTTTTTAAAAAATGTTTATTTATTACTTCAGGTTACATCTCCATCACAGTGGTCTCTTTCCACCCCTCCCAGTCCCGCCCTCCCACCCTCTAACCCCTATCCCTTCCATCCCACTCTTCTGGAGTGGAATGTCCCTACATATCAGTCTGGACTCACTTTTTAAAGACATTCCTCTCTAATGACATCCTCCCACCCTGACACCACTCACTTCACCTTCTGTACCAATACTGTTTGATGTATTATTTTTGGTGTTTAAATATATATATATATATATATATCTGCATTACATTTACTTATAATGTATACTTAAACTGTCTTTAAAAATACAAGGTAAGTTTGGGGAAATATTAAAGATTCTAATTAATTTTATTTTGTACAATCAGTTTCAAGAAGTTTTGAATACTTTCAGTTTATTGTACTTAGTAAAATTAGGTTTGAATATTGTTACTTCAAGATTAATTCTAAGAGATTTTAAATGCTGATTTTATGTTCCTCATTTATCATTAATTTTAACAAGTTCTAAATATTGTAATGTTCTTTCTGATCATTGTTCATTTGAGTGCCATAAAGCCAAACTTTCAGTCTTTTTCCAAGCTCTCATATCCTTTTTTCTCCTCACTTGAAGAACCTTTCTATCTCCTTCCAGTCCACAACCAATTTCTTATTCTTGTTTATCTTTATCTTGCAAAAGCAACAAAAACACTATTTTTAAAATGAAAAGTTAAAAAAAATCCAAGCACTCAAGCATGTGACAGACTAATCATGAGCAACACATCTTAATTTAAACTTTGACTCAACTCTCTGAGGAAGTTACTAATACACAGTCCTCCCCACTCTTTGATGAACTGCCTTGAATTCCATAATTGACGTACAGAGTCTTGGAGTCAGTTTAAAGGGAGATATTGTGCTATCTTCTCATCAGACTTGATGCAGAAGGAAGTACAGCAGCTTGCTTCTCTGTTGTTTCCAACAGTAACAACTAAATTGATTCTACAGATTCTCAGACTGCTTAGTCTTCTCACAGTGCTCCAAATTCCACAAAAGCTCCTGGTATATGCTTATTGACTAGGTCTCAATTCTCATAAGTCACAAAATATTGAGGGCAGGATGTAGCTTCACCAACCCTGCTTATCGTTTAACTGTAATTCAGCTGAGATTTCTTAAGAAAATTCTGTTTTCTACTGATACTCTAAATTATAGCATAAGGCATACCAATAAAATCAATCATGATGACTTCCCAGGCAACAACAAACAAAAAATCAACAACTGTTTTGTAACATTGGTATCTGATCCCAAGTGACATTTTAATTTTGCTAGAGAAATGGATGAGAAGTACAGAAAAGGTTCAGAAAAGGGGTAATGGGGAAGCTAATCTAACTTCTTTGAATCTTTGGCCCACAGGAACTTTTCCACCTAGTATGTCATCTTCAATAGTAGGCAAGCAGAACAGCTAATGCTATGAACACCATGATTTTGTTTTGAGAATTATTTCTCTTAAGGAATTACTGCTGTTCTTCCCCAGTTAAAAACTCTGGAAGAATCCCAGGAACACCACTCTAAGATGCTCATACCAAGAGAAATATAAGAGATATATTCCTACTGGTATTTCACAAGATACTTCCCAAGATTTTGTTTACTTATCACATCCTTTTTTGTGATGTTCATATCTACTCTATTTATTAATAGATGGAGAAACCAAGGAAGTTAGCCTACTCCACTTGGCCTTCTATTTGCAATTCTAAAACTCCCTGAAGGCTTCTTACCACAAAGTCTCCTGGTGAGTTTCTACAGCTGCAGAAGGAATGTGCTGAGGAGTTAACCATGCAGAGATAGGAGCAAACCTCAGTGAATCTTACACAGGGCTTCTCATAGCCCAGCTTCCTCATGCTTCAGGGAGGACCTTTTGAGGAGTGGTCTACCCAATAGTGTAAAGGTGTCCAGAGGGACTGATCTACCAGTACTAGTGTAAAGGTGTCCAGAGGGACTGATCTACCAGTACCCTCAGAGGTATACTAACATACGCTGGGCTGTCTGCCTTCCTGTCTCACCTCTTCACTTCCATACTGGTGCTACTAGAAATCTTCTCCTAAATAAATTACTTGTATATACATCCCCTACTTAGGTCTACCTTTGAGAAAACACACCCTTACATGCTGGGGCACAGACAAGATTGATAGTTGTGAAATACTGTAGAGTTACTAAAAGTAGAAACATGACTGGAGCCAATGTCTTTGGCTTTCTGACACATGTACAGAGTTAGGTTGCTCCTTGGTGATGATAACTATTTGACAGAATTGTTTCCAGGCCTTCTCAGCAAAGTGAATACATTATAACTGAAACAAAATTGTTAAATGGTTCTTTGAGAAAACTAATTACTATCATCAACAGGAAACAAACACCAAAACCAAGGAAAACGAAAGGCAGTAATTACCTAGCATGACGAAAGGGACTCCCAGAAAGGTGGAATTGTATTTCCCACCAGTAAGATTGATGATTCCAGCTGCAGTGAGAGTGGCTAAGCTTATGGTCACCAATCCAAGCAGGCCTAACCAGGGTTTGCTGCGGACACAATCCTGCATAGAGCAGCAGAGGATGGCCATGGTGACTACCAGGATCAGGCTGGTGACCAGGTAACGTTCTGATATGCGACTTGTCTTCTGGAAATCTTCCCTCAATGATGAGGATGTGTACGGGTATATTTTAACTTTGCTGTTGGATTTCTGGAACAGTTTGACAGTGTCGCAGAAGCTGGATTCCCACCTCTCAGCTACCATGTCATTGAGACTGTTGATTGACTGTAGATAGTAGGTGAGCTGAATGGCCTCCGCAGATTTCACCCGATCCTTGCTGTGTACAGTAACACCTCCAAGTTGGTGCCCATTATAGACAGCCCTTCCACCCTTTAGGTGAGTGATTGGATATGTGATCGCAAAATTGGTCCGATTGGAGGCCCGAGCATTCTTTAACTCTTCCAGGACGTGTACTATGTCATCCACAATGCAAGTCTTATCATTATTCAGGACACATATGTGGGCAAATGTATAATTAAAGCCAGGCCTTGGAACCTGGATCTTGGTTACAGCAGTATGCAACTATGGGGGAGAAAAACAACAGTTAGATTTTTTTTAATGGACAAGTAGACATTAATAAGTAACTTTAGCTCTTGAGACAGGAAAAATTATGAATTCCCTCTCTAAAACACAGAGTTTAAGTAAATATTTTGCCACAGACAACAAATAGGTAGTAGGATGCAAAACATACATTCAATCAGTAGTTTTCAGTGTGTGGTACCCAACCCAACAGCTTGTCAGAAATCCAAATTCTTAGATGCTATTCCAGACCTTAGAAATCAGATTCTCTAGAGTACAACCTGTATAGACCTCCTTGGTGATTCTGATGGTGCTAACATTTGAGAAGTGCTGCATTCAAGTACCAGTATTACTCTATGTTCTCTTTATTTGTGATCGAAATGGTCTATATTATTTGTGCATCTTACATAAGTCTCTTATTTATTTTTCTTGGAAGTATGATGTAACAAGTCAATGCAGGTGCAGTTGTGACTGCAGAGGTCTTCTGAGGGCTAGTCCCTTACTGACAATTTGTAGGGTAGCTTAATAATCTTATCCAACTACTCTCTACCATAAAAACCCAGTTTACCTTGATACCTGTGCTAGCTTCTTTTATGTCAGTTTGACAAGAGGAGGATCATCAGAGAGGAGCAGACCTCATTTGAGAGAACGTGTCCATAAGATCAGGGTTTAGCCAAGCCTGTAGGGCATTTTCTTAATTAGTGATTAATGTGGGAGGGCCCAGCCCATTGTGGGTGCCACCACCCCAGGGATGGCACCATCCACAATGGGCTGGGGTGGTGGTCCTGGATTCTACAGAAAAGCAAACTGAACATGCCATGAAGAGTAAGCCAGTAACCAGCATCTCTCCAAGGCCTCTAAGCCAGCTCTAGCCTCAATATTCCAGCCCTACTTGAGTTACTACCACGATTTCCTTCCATGATGAACAGTGATGTGGAAGTGTAAGACAAATAAACCCTTTCCTCCCCAAGTTGCTTTAGTCATGTTGTTTCATCACAGCAATAGTAAATCCAAACTAAGACAACAGCCCTTGTTTTCTCTGCTATTCCTTGTCTGTATAGATGGGAAAGGCCCTAAATGGTAAGAGTCTAGCTGATAAAATTGAAATCATACTAAAGGAGCACAATGGGCCTTCTACGTACCTTAAGGACTGGAGTGTGCTCAGTGGTAGAAAACTTGCCTACTATGTGCAAGACCCTGGTCCTTAATCCCAGTACTACAAGAATTATTCTACACACCTTGACTATTATCAGATTGGAGTTGTGTCAAGATACTCTACACTTGCCATCAAAGTGCACATGAGAAGATAACACCTACTGCTCTATGCCAAGCACAGTTCTAGACTTTAGCACAGATTATCTGATTTAGGATTTAGAACGGATCCCAAAGTAGGTATGAACACTAGCCTTATCTTCTATGTGAGGCAACTGAAACAGAGAAATTAAATTATTTATCCAAGATCACATGTATCATAAAAGGCAGAATTGGGTTATACCCAGTAATCTGAACAGGGCCAGTGTTCTTAGGCTCTTATCATATATACCTCTAGGAGCCAGAACTCCAATGAGGGTTCCTGCCAGCAGCTGATTTCTGAATTTGTTCTTTTATGACCCTGCTGCTAAAATTCACATGTAAGTATTTACACAATCTAGTATATGAATTGAGAAAACAGGTAGTAAATTTGTAAAGGAATTAAAGGGTTTAAATGGACTACTACCATGTGCCAGTATATCACAGTTTACCTCCTCTCAGAAATTCAGTGTATAATGAGAATATCAAAACTCATGGAAGCCTTACAGATAGGGTTAATTGCTTCTTAAAATGGCATCATTTTACTGTTTCAACTATAGATACCCAGGCCCCTAATTTAATTGTTTCAATTCCACAGCCAGTTATTGTCATGATAACTTTGTAAATGTGTAAATGTGGCTGTTCTGCAAAATGAGGTCAGTGGGAGACATGTGTTGGGGTGTTAAATAAACAAGTGTATCTATGGCTGTGCCTAGCAAAGAATGGACTCTCCCACAAGTGTCTGCATGACTCTGCTGTATCTTCTCTGTCTATTCTAAATAGGCTATTAGTTAAGATGTTTTGCCGTGCATGTGTCTGAGTGAGTGGGATAGTATGCTTTTCTGAAAATGTCTGAGAACCAGCTGTTAAAGTACTTTACTTAACCCAGAGACGGAGTTGTTCATCCTAACTCCCAGTGTCCTCTTCCCCCACATCTCCTCTTGAACACCAACCCTTAGGTTCAGATAATAAGTTTCTGTATTATATCTGACTAAAATATTTTCATTTCCTTCACATACACACAGAGTGTTCCAGATATACCTGGGAGACTATTTTTATACTTTGAACCATATGCTACATTTTTGTATTGGTGTTTTGTAGTTAATGGCCAGAAAAATTTTTGTCAGTGGTTTTAAGCTCTAAAAGTATCTTTCTGTCTGCTCTTGTCTAAGCACAGGCCAGCAAGTAGTGATTAGGATAATTCCTAATCACCAAAGGCTTCTAAATGCAAAATAGTATTTTGGAAGAGGAACAAATAAAGAAGAATGTAAAGATGAGAGATTTTTGATAAGAGTTAAAAGCTTTAGAGAAAAGAGAATAGACACAGAGGGAATGATATTTAAAGCATGCATATCTATAATATTTAGTGCATTGTTTGTTCCCATAAGCAGCATAGTAAATCTCCCTTAGAGTGATTAGTAAATACATCAAGAGTAAAGACTGCCAAAAAAGATGATGTTAAGCCACAGGGCTGAATCCAATTACAGCAGGGGATAATTTTCCTTTCATTCTTTACATTGACTGTGGCCCCCTGACTGGGGAGGTATAAACTATTTAGTGATCTGCCAACTTTTCAGATCTACTGCTAAGACCTCTGAGATTACACATGGAAGAAATCAGACACTATATTAACCCTCTACTATCAGACAATTGCTGAGAGTCTTAGAAAATGAGAAGGAACCTTACTGAAATTTGAGACAGAAGATTTCTTAACTCAACAGTACAGATGCTGTGAGATGTAGTCGCTTTGAATTTCTCATGGAGTGGTAGGTAGCACATGTGTCACTCTTGTTTTTGAGTGGTAGAGTGACACAGAATGAATGACAAAGCATCTGGGTGGTGCCTGAGGGCACCTACCTGGCAGGGAATGTCTGTGGGATTGTGCTGTGGAATAAAAGGTGAAAAAATAGATTGGAAACTGAAAGTTGAGACTCCTCTTTGTGACATTTGAAACAACGTGGCTCTCATCATTGTTTCTAATGAGTATATGTCAAGTATAAACATATTTCACTCTTGGACACTCGCATAGTCATGGTCAGACACCTTGCACATAATTCTTAGATATCTACAAACATACATGGTTTTAGAATGCACTGATTTACTTTCCTGAAGGGGCCCCTATGAAAGAAGTAGAAGCCTAACATTTTAAAGTGTGGTACAATGTATATTTGCAGGATTTTGTGGGAAAAAAAAGAGAAACCCCAAGAGATGGAAGCTATGTCTCAGCTTTTCTACAATATAAACAGCAGTGACATGAGTGTAGTAGTAAATTACTTAAAATTCTTTCAGAAAAGAAAAGGAAGAGAAAATAAGACAAGTTAGTAGCCCTGACCTTTCACATAGTCTGAATCTGTCTCATGGTGTGATGGAAAATCCATGTTTGTACGACTATGTATAGATGTATTAAGTCAACATACACTCAATAAGTACTCATTAAATCTACTGTGTTGTCATTAAAATGATAATTTTTCTGAATTTAGTGTGAATGCATTCATGCATGCAAAATCACATGGAATAAAATATACAAGACAATGAGATGATTCTAACAATAAATAGCACCAAGTGCTTTTTACTAACTAGTAAAGCCCAATCCTATATAAATCTTGATCATCATATTTTCGTTATTATATATGTGCTTCCAAAGGCATCAGGATTGAATGTTAAATTGAAATTCATTCCAAGTTTCTAAACATATCATTTAGATTGTCAGCTTCTTTGCTCTTTTCACTCTTCAGGTTAAGAATTATAGTAGTAGTATTGACTAGTCTGCTAAACATTTTCAACACATTTAAAAATTTATCCATGACGAAGAATATATAAATGCTTAAATTATTATACCCAGTTTACAGTTGGAGCAACTAAGGCTTAATGAGCTTCAACAAATCACCTAAGATGACTTGCAAAGTGAAGGGCAGACGCAAGACTCTAAATCAGGCCTAACGTCATAGCAGAGCACAGCCTGAGACCAAAACAAATTCAGCCATGAGGACAGAGAAGAATCAGACAAAGATGGAGAATTGTCAGGCCACCTGGTTCAGATAGCTGCCACTGAAATGACTTGACTGTGGAACAGCCATACATGAAAGTCAAATAAAAATGATCAGAGATGATATTGAGAACTAAACTTCATTTTTAGAGATCAACATTACATGAAAATATGAAAAATAATAAAGGGGTGGGTTTAGAGTTCATATTTTTCTGTTCTTCCTACAGTGTCTGGAATAGCCAGATAAAGCTTTTCAGGCTTACTAATAATTTCTCCTTTCAGCTAGGAGGCAAAAGAGAATCTGGTTATAACATGTGTGGGCTTCCAGCATGACTTCTCTGGTTACCTTAGGTATGCTGGAGATCCCAGGGCTGTCACCCCACTGCTTTAGGTCTAAGACATCAGATCTCACAGTTTCAGTAATAAAAAGGGTGTGTGCCTACCTGATTCTTTTATTATTAATATTGTTATATTATTATTGAAAATTGATTCTTCTCTCATACAATACATCCTGACTACAGTTTGCCCTCCCTCCATTCCTCACAGTTCTCTCATCTCCCCTCTTCCCAGATTAGTAACCCCTTGTTTTCTCTTCAGAAAAGAGTAGACCTTCAAGAGACAACAGCCAAACAGGACAAAGCAAGACACAACAAGACAAGGCAAAAACCCTACAATTGAGGTTGGACAAGGCAGCCCAATAGGAGAAAAAGAGTCTGGTGTAACATGAATAAATAAATGAATTTATATTTTAAAAAAGAGTCCCAAGAACAGGCAAAAGAATCAAAGACACACTTGCTTCACTGTTTGGAGTCTCACAAAAATGCCAAGTTAACAACCATAACATATATGCAGGAGACCTGGTGCAAATCTTAAGAACCCACCATTGTATTTGTAATGTCACATTATTCTAAGATAAATGACATCTGCAAACTGAACAATCAGATGCTAGATGAAAAAATGTTAACATCATAAATGACAATTTGAGATTTATTAGAGCTACTTGAGTCACACTTTCCAGCACACTGAAGTTCCTTTTAAGGTAATGACAGATCTGAAACTAGATGAAACATAGAAAGAAAACAGGACAAAGAAAATGGATATACTCTAAAGATTCTCTTCTCTGAGTGATTTTTCATTCTGGGGAAGCACTGGCCTTTCTAATCCCTTCTGCCAGAGCCTGGGACAAAGCCAGGATGGGCTGCCATTCACCACAGGCCAGAGTCTAATTTCCTTTCTGCCTTTCCTTGGCACACTTGCATCTTCCTCAGAAGACAGCAGGGACATCTTGTAGAGGAGGGTAGAGAAAGGATGTCGAAGGAAGGAACTGTCTGCTCCTGACTGCTGATTAACATAGGAAAAATACCTGTGAAATACGAGGTAAAAATATGTGCAATATGAGGCAATATTTCAGCTCTTTAAATTTTGTTGTTTTTTTTTCTATGTGGGAATGGGGACAGGATGTTGACTCTGACCATGCAGGGACCTTAACATGTGTTGGGAACATCTTCAAGCAGTCATCCAGCATCTCAATTGTGAGGAGCAACTGGAGGAGAAAAATATTTTCTAGTCTCCGGCAGGATGAAATTCATGTCATTCAGTGGGACTTGGCACGACATCCCATTTCTCAGCTGCCTTCTTTTCCTTGTCTCATGTCCCCACCCCATTTTCTGCTGCTACTGCATAATAAGTTGCATACATTTAAATAAAAAAGAAAAAAAAATTGTTGGTATGTTTTCCTTTCTTCAAATATTACTTTCCAAATGACACAAAATCAAATTTGCTTAATAATACTTTCAAGGAATAGGTTGTTTTTTGCTCCCTACATCAAATGGCTTCTACACTGAATCCATCTAAATTTTAAGTCTTAGGTTCTATATTCTGCCACTATAAGCAGGCAGGTAGTAACTGGTAAGATATCCTCACCCAGGTCACATGAAAACACCTTGAAGTGTATATAGCTGATCTCTGTAGTTCATAAATTACTCTCACTCATTTGTGTTACATTCTGTCTTTGCATGATCTCAGTTTCACCCACTCTCTTTCCTCTTCTTTTAATAGCCATGCATTACATCAGAACACCAGAAGTCCAAAGTTGGGAACTGTTACCATGATTCATTTGTAGAGCAGCCAAAAGCAAGTTAGTCATCCCTTAATAAGTGAACAGAAATAATCATTCTGCCTTTGAAACATTACATTTTTCAGAGGACACCAAATTTAAGCTGTGGATGAATTCAAACAAGTGACTATCTAGTCACACATTTCTGTTTGTACATACATGCTTGGAATCCTACATATCAAACTGTTTGTTGCCTCTATAATACTTTAATGGCAGTACAGATCTAGGAGAATACATCATGCCTATTTTGATCCTTACTTTACAGGGATAAATTCTCAGACTTTGGGTGTTGATACTGAAAAGCAACCTACACAACCCCATTTTGTAATTCCCCAAATAAACTGTTTGTCTTCTAAGACTTAACTAGGAAAACATATCTGCTTTCAGTTTGAAGGTACTGAACCTGAGGTTTGAGAAATAAAACAAACAAACAAAAATAGTATTGGTGAAGGAAAAAAAGCAATGGCAGTATACTGTTGCAGTTTTTGCCTGATTTCACATTGATCTGGATAGGAAAGATAATATAATCTAATTATTTCCATAATCTGGGAAAATTTTCACTTAGTTAATTTAAAAAATCCTGATATCTGAGGAGTCCTAGAAATCTGTGAAGTTAAACTTTCTAATCAGAGCTACCATTTTTCATTCCCTTGTATCCTAACTTTGCTTTCATGGCCAAGCATAAATGCTTCCTGAGCAAGTTCATCATGTTTAATAGTTGTAACAGGAGCAATATTCATAGAAATAGGAGACTTCTGAAGCTGGTTGACCAAATGGTAAAGGAGTCTAATGCACAGGATAGGCAAGAATTGTTTTAAGATTTAGGAAGGAGACCATAGCTAATCATGCAAAGGAAAGTAAAATCAAGATGCCAAGGATATTTCAGTCTAGAGAATGTGGGCTCAAGTAAGAAGTATACTGGATTAGAAGTCAGATGGGTTCTGTTACTAATTTTGCTGACCATTTAAAATGGGGAAAAATGAACCTGTGAAAAATACCACCTTCCCCAAGGGATTCCCATCATATTCAGAATAAAACCCCAAGTTCTGACTATTAAGAACTATATGGGTAATTCTTTGTCATTGTTGACTTTTTTAGACTCACATTTTGCTGTGTTCCTACTGCTTACTCTCAAGTCTTACTGGAATGTACTTCTTCTGGGACCTACTAAACCTGCATGCTCACTTCTTACTTTTTCTGGGACCTACAAGACCAGTGTGTTCACTTCCTTCACTTCCCTTTAACCATATGCCCTGATAACACCTTCAGTTAAAAGAAATCACCACCATCAATATCTTATTTTAACTTTTTCCAATTATGATATGCCATGGTCTCTTTGTTTCCATATTCTACTGTCCCCAGGGGAATACAAATTCTGCCAAACTACAGTGCATGTTTGGTTAACTACTACATTTTCTTTACTCAGAAGCATACCTAGAGCATTTGCTGAATACATGTGAAAAAAACACATAGAAGAATGTGGGGACTCAATGAGCATGTACATGCACATGTGTTTGTGTGTGTGTGGTGTGTGTGTGTATCTGTGTGTCCACATATGTGCACATTTGTGTGGAAGCCAGAGGTTAAGTTCAGGTGCCATATTTTGTGAGACATGATCTCACTATATACCTTTGACTGATCTGGAACTCAGAGATCTGCCTGCCTCTGCCTCCTATGTCCTGAGATTAAAGGTCATTTTATCCTTTGAAAAAAAGTCTATTGTTCGGCATCCTGGCATGTGCCTTTAATCCCAGTACTCACTCATGAAACAGAGGCAGGCAGATCTCTGTTAGTTTGAGGCCAGCCTCATTTATATAGTAAGTTCCAAGACAGCCAGAGCTATGTAGAAAGACCATGTCTCAAAACAAAACAAAACAATCCCACAAAGAAAGCAAAAACAAAATGAAAACAAGTCTCTCATTGATCTACAGTGCACTGAGTAGAATACCCTGACTCAAAAAAAATTGATCCTGAGTCTTCTGGAGGATCCACCTATATACTCTTGACCACTGAGCCATCTCTCTAGCCTAGAAAGTACAATTTCTTTTTTTTTAATAATTTATTTTTTATTTCTTCAAGTTACATCTCAATCACAATCCCCTCCCTCCTCCCCCCTCCAGTCCCACCCTTCCACCCTCCTCCCCCTCAACCCACCATCCTCTTCCCTTCTTTTTTTTTTTTAGTTTAAGGTATTTCTTTTTTCCCCCCAACAGCTCTCCCTTTCAGTCCAAAAAATGGTTTTTTTCTTATAACTATAAATACAATATAAAACAACAGAAATAAATAGGCCACAATTATAAGAGTTATATGGCTTAGCATACATTCCCAATGTCCAGTCCATATGTATTTGGCACCTGACTTTAACATTCTACTATCTAACCATCTCCATGAGTTTAAAGTTCTGTATCTAACTCAGCTTTCATACTAACTTGCCTCATATTTTTAGTACTCAATTCCATGCCAAGCACCTTTTATATGTTATCACAATGACTCTTTGAGGGAAAGATTATCTCTTTCTTTCAAATAATGAAGTTGAATTAAATTAGATGCCTAAAGTCATTGTCTTTGTTCCCAGAGAAGCTTGTTTGGAGGTCAGGGCACTATACATGTAAGAAATTTGGAAGACAATTGCAGATGGTAATAGGGAAAGAATTGCAAAGTGAGACAGAGCTTGAATTTCAATGAATAATTGTTCTATCCACCTCCTGTCTTTTCCTCTCTATCAATGGTCCTTTCAGACCTATCAAGCTTATGATGGTTTATTTGTAGGAGATAGTTTAGTGTTACTAAATCAGGATTTTAGGGAAAAGGCAAACTGCATTAGGAATGATATTTACACATCCATTCATGTAATTGATCCTTTTCCTCCACAAACAAAAGCAAAGACACACACATTCTGAGCAAGAGCCTCTGCATTCCAACAGAATTCACACTTTTAATAGTTTTAGCCCAAACAAAAAGATCAAAACACTACATAACCCACACCATAAAATATTTGAAATTTCAAATAACAGTATAAATTCATACTTCACAAAAAAATATCTACATCAGGTGAGTTCTTTTTCATATTGTATTTCTCCTTGAATGGATATTAAGGATGAGAACAATGAAAATTAAGGTTGATGTTTGAAGTAACGATGATAACAGAATGTTTTACCTGATGACATGCAAACATCTCTCGTGGATGATGGGTCATGAACCTTAGAATGAATACCTGATGCAAAACATAAAAGAGAATCTTACCAGATAATACGTTTTCTACTGGAAATAATTTTTCTCTCAAGGTGCTCACACAAAGCTAATACTCTTAAAACTCTAAAGGGTGTCTTAGCTGTGGCTCTTGTTTTCTTGATATTGCAACAAATGGCCAAGGCTACTGTTATTTCTGTGACTCAGTCTGCTAAGGCCTTGACTTTTCTGAGATGTGTTGCTATTGGTGGCACAGTGTGTCTTGGTGGAGACGTGCTGCCTAGCTTCAAATATCAATGTTGTCATTAGTATATGTATGCCTCAATTCTTCATCTGTAAAATGGGGATGATGATACTTATCTCATTAGGACTGTTAGAGAATAAATCAAAAGTAAAACATCACTTTCCAACAATTTCTGAAACACTAGTGATATCCAGAAAATGTCTGCGAGCAAAACCAAAATGAACAAGCAGAATATTCCATCTGTAGCTTCTCTTTTGCCTTGCTGCTCCCATTTTTTCCTCTAAATGAAGATTTTCCTCAATTGTTCTTGTAAAGTATAATCAATGAAATGAAAAGGGACAAATTTCTGTCAATAGATTATGGAGCAAGTGGAATTATTGAAATGTATCAGTGTAAATATTTTAAGACAGTAGCTGGATAGCATATATTTGAAAGTTGGCACTTGGGGCTGGAGAGGTGGCTCAGCAGTTAGGAGCACTGGTTGCTCTTCTAGAGGACCCAGGTTCCATTCCCAGCACCCATATCGTAGCTCATAACCATCTGTGACAACAGTCCCACCGAATAGGATGCCCTCTTCTGTCCCCTGTGGGAACTTGATATGCACATAGTGCATAGATGTATGTGGGTGCAAAATACTCATATGCATAAAATATTAAAGCAAAAAGAAAGTTGTCACTTGTTAATTGCAGCACAAGTTCCCAGCCTGAAAATGATCACACCTACTATACATTAGCTCACTTTGTGCCCATCAGCTAAAGAAGTATAGACCAATCAGGGGAAATTAGTAGGTGTAAAGAAAACAATGTAAATGATACCAAGTTTCTATTGTGATAGTTTAAAGAATGTTAGATATATTACCTCACTTAATTACCAGACCAGAAGATGTAGAGACTATAATCTCCATTTGCAGGTGAGGAAATTATGTCTCAAGAAATTTAAACAGCTTGCTCCAGATCTCAAATTTAACAAGTAGAACATCCCAGATTTAAATCTTGGGTTCAGAAGATTGATCCCTAATGGGAGTTTCTTTGGCAAAGTAAAGACTTTATCTCTTGCTTTATCTCTGCTTTGGACATTGGGATATTGTTTAATTTATTTTCTGCATCAGACTTAATCATAATTGACCACCGAATAGAGGACACTGGCATAACAAAGTCAAAGGGTCAAACATGACAAAACATCCCAAGAGAAGTAGTCAAATTCTGTCTTGCATTGAATTCTGAAGCTCTGTAAATACTAGATACTCCAACAGAAACCTAAAAGAGAAGACAGAACTCTCTCTCTCTCTGTATATATATATATATATGTATATGTATATACATATATATATAGAGAGAGAGACCATAACTGCCATATGGTGCTGGAATTTGAACCTGGGTCCTTTAGAAGAACAGCCAGTGCTATTAACCGCTGAGCCATCTCTCCAACCCGATAGAATTCTATTACCGGTCACAAGTATTTTCAACTAACCAGAGAGAAGAAAACATGTGGAAAGAGAAGATACTTTTCATAGTCTAAAACGTGTCCTTTGCATCATGCTTGTTTCCTATGCCTCAGTCTTGGACTTGAAAGCCATCTTATAGTAACAAATTAGGTTTAATCTTTTTTTTTATTTTTCAATTCTTTAAAAAAATTATTTAACAATTTTTTGTTTATTTTACATTTCAATCCCATCCTTTGCCTCCCCTCCTCCCAGTCCCAACCTCCTACCCACATTTCCCATAACCCCTGCCCCCAGTACCAACCCACCCTAGCATATCAAATTGCATCAAGACTAAGCGCCTCTTCTTCCACTGAGGAAGGATAAGCAGCTTTGCTTGAGGGAGGTAACATCATCTAAGTCCAGGATAGACCCTGTTCCAATTGTAAGGGGATATACTTGAGGGCCAAGCAGCCCATCAGCTTCACATGTGTACCGGGCCTAGGACTTAGTCCTTGCAAGTTCTTTGCTTGGTGGTTCTGTCTCTTTGAGCCCCCTTATGCCTTATGTGGCTATGTAGATCTTTTTGTGGTGTCCTTGATCCCTCCAGCGTCCTCAAAAAGTCATCTAACTTTTCTTCAAGACTCCTTGATTTTTGCCTATTGTTTGGCTGTGGGTCTCTGCATGTGTTTCCATTATCTGCTATATAAGGCTTCTCAGATGGCAGTAATGTTGGGTTCTTGTCCAGGTCCCTCTCTCCATCCACTTCTAATATTAATATTGTCCCCCCTACTTAGAGGGATTCAAGCATCATCCCTTGAGCCCTCCTTGATACTTAGTTTCTTTGAGTCTGTGGATTGCAGCATTTTGATCCTGTACATATTGGCTAATATCCACTTATGAGTGAGTAAGTACCATGTGTGTCTTTTGGGTTTGTGTTAGCTCACTCAGGATGATCTTTTTTGGTTCCATCCATTTGCCTGAAAATTTAATGATTATTTATGATTAAGCCTTATTTCTTAAGGATTGGACCATGCCCCACCTATAACCTTAATACTGCCTGTTCCAGAAAATGGTAACCTTGCCTTTGTTTACAAAGGTTGCTATGGCCACCTTGTTATGAAAGCTGTTATGACCAACTTGCTATGCATATGTTCTGCTTCTTTGACTTCTACTTATTTGTCAGCCAAATCCCCCATTTGGAAACCCACTATTCCTGAGCTATAAAGACCCTATTCTCCCTACATCTGAATTCTGCCTTAGTGGGAAGACAGTCTGTGTACATAAATAAAGGTTACTTTTAATTAATTTGGCCAATATTTTGGTTGTGTTTTTTTCTCCTCATATCTGTGGGATTAGCAGTATATTACCAACATGTGGTGAGGGGGAAGGCAGCAGACAAAGAAGAAAAACGTTATTAGTAACAAAGGAGGACAGCTTTAGATTTCCTGCAAAACGTCAGATGGAAGACATAGGAGTTAGAAAATTTGAGTATCATTTTTTCCTAAAGGTGGCTTACCACTAAGTTATATATGGTCTCTGAGGCAAGAATTTTGGTTCATTTAATCCTATATATCCCAGGCGCACAAGAGGCCCAACAAAGATGTGCTGATAGAACCTTCAGAGTTTGTTCTTTCTTGCTGATTTAAGCTTTCTCTAGTGACAGTGAATGATACCTCATTTCTACACATAGGCTCTTACTGTGCTATGTGCATACAATATACATATTCAATAAAAAGATGACATTGAATTCAATCCTATTGCTTACATGCTGGAGACAAATGGTCAGTCTCATTAGACATATATCAATTATAGTCTTTTTGCTTATAAATATGGTATTGTTGGAAACCTAAAATATTGCATGTGATAGTATTCTACCATAACAAAGGCCTTAAGGAAGGGACTTGGAGTAAAAAAAATCTTTCCATCTCTAACCATACCCACTGTTTCTCTATTGCAGCTTCCTTCCAGCAAAAGGCTGTGATGTGTGAGATTCAGCAGGTCTGTTTTCCTTGTTACTTCAGAGATGGTGGGCATCATCAGAACCCTGAGAACATTATGCTCCCTTTCCTAAGCATACCAGCTCTATTATAATTGACAAGTGACTTTCATTAAGCCATCTCTCTGGCAGAGGGCCTTTGGAGTGATGTACCTAGCCAGGAAAGAAAATTTGTTTTAGTACCCCAAGTTATCACTCTAGATGATTCTATCTTTAATGTTGATAGTGCTTACTAATTTTCAGGCTCTCATACATGAGGTCTGTGATGGGTTTCTGATACTGGACAAATGGTCAGGAAGAGTCATTTTGCTTTGTTGAGAAGTAGAAGTCATGCAGAGAATGTGTCTAGTATCTCATCATCAGTTATTGCAAAGACCTACGTGTTCAACATGTATTAAGTGACTATAGTATGCTGGGTATTACGTAAACCTGGGGGAAATAAAGGATATTAAAGCATAAATTTTTTTTCTCTGAATTAGTTTGCACAGGTGAATCACAAAGCACAAAGTGAAGTGCCATGTTGCTATGATAGAAAAATCAAAAAGAGTTCAGAGGGATACAGGGACAAGATCTACTATGTTGGTGTGTAGGGAAAGATGAAAAACATATCAGTGTGCATGCATAAAAACAAGCACACAGTAGTGGGGTGGCATACAACACAGAATTGGAGAGAAAACAGGCAAGACGAGGGTTGAACTTTTCATTTTTGAAGTACAAAAAACAACCTTCATATAACCCCTTGTATCTTATCAGACCACCATGGAATAAAGCTGGACTTCAACAACAACAGAAATAACAAAAAGCCTACACAGTCATGAAAACTGAACAACTCACTACTGAATGACTACTTGGTCAGAGAAGGAAGAAAAAAGGAAATCAGACTTCTTAAAATCCCATGAAATGAAGGCACAACATATCCAAACTTATGGGACACAATGAAAGCAGTGCTATGAGGAAAGATCATAGCACTAAGTGCCTTCAAAAAGAAAATTTTTGACAGCTCATATTAGAAAATTAACAGCATTGAGCCGGACGTGGTGGCGCACGCCTTTAATCCCAGCACTTGGGAGGCAGAGGCAGGCGGATCCCTGTGAGTTCGAGGCCAGCCTGGTGTACAAAGCAAGTCCAGGACAGCCAGGGCTGTTACACAGAGAAACCCTGTCTCGAAAAACCAAAAAACAAACAAACAAAAAAAAAAAAGAAAGAAAATTAACAGCAGAACTGGAAGAACTGGAAAAAAAGAAGCAAACACGCCCAAGTGGAGGAGAAGGCATGAAATCATCAAACTTAGGGTTGAAATTAACAACTTAGAAACAAAAATAACAATAGTTTGTTCTTTGAGAAAATCAACAAAATAGACAAATCTTTAGCCAAATTAACTAAAATGCAGAGGGAAAAAACCCAAATCAACAATATCATAAATAAAAGGATAAATAATAACAGATGTTGAGGAAATCCAGAGAACCTTTAGGTCCTACTTTAAAAATTTGTACTCCACCAAATTTAAAAACCTAAGCAAAATGAACAACTTTCTTGATAGGTTCCACCTACCAAAGTTAAATCAAGATCAGGTTAATAGATAAAACAGTCCTATAATCCCTAAGGAAATAGAAACAGTTATTAAAAGCCTCCCAACCCCCCCCCCCCCAAAAAAAAGGCCAGGGCCAGATGGTTTCAGCACAGAATTCTACCAGACCTTCGAAGAAGAACTAATGCCAATACTCTTCAAACTGATCAACAAAATAGAATCAGAAGGAACACTGCCAAACTCATTCTGATGCCCCAGTCACCCTGACTCCTAAACCACACAAAGACCCAACAAAGAAAGAGAACTTCAGACCAATTTCCTTCATGAACATAGACACAAAAATAATTAATATAATATTGACAAACCGAATTCAAGAACACATCAAAAGTATCATGCACCATGATCAAGTAGGCTTCATCCCAGGAATGCAGGGATAGTCCAACATATGAAAATCCATCAACAAAATTCACCATATAAACAAGCTGAAAGAAAAAAAAAGCTCATGATCATCTCCCTAGATGCTAAAAAAGCATTTAACAAAATCCAACACCCCTTCATGCTAAAAGTCCTGGAGACAACATGCATACAAGGACCATACCTCGAAATAATAAAGAAAATATACACCAAGCCAGTACCCAATATCAAATTCAATGGAGAGAATCTTAAAGTATTTCCTCTAAACTCAGAGACAAGACAAGGATGTCCACTTTCACCATCTCTTCAACATAGTACTTGAAGTTCTTGCTAGAGCAATAAGACAGCTAAAGGAGATCAATGGATACAAATTGGAAAGGAAGAAGTCAAATTATCACTATTTGTAGATGATATGATAGTATACATAAGTGACCCCAAAAATTCCACCAGAGAAATCCTACAGCTGATAAACATCTTCAGCAAGGTGGCTGGATACAAAATTAATTCAAAAAAGTCAGAAGCTCTTCTTTATACAAAAGATAAATGGGCTGAGAAAGAAATTAGGGAAACAACACTCTTCAAAATATCCACAAACAATATTAAATATCTGGGGGTAACTCTAACCAAGCAAGTGAAAGATCTGTATGACATCAGAACTTCAAGTCCTTGAAGAAAGAAATCGAAGAGGACATCAGAAGATGGAAAGATCTCCCATGCTCATGGATAGGTAGGATCAACATAATAAAAATGCCCATCCTACCAAAAGCTATATACAGATTAAATGTAATTCTTATCAAAATACCAATACAATTCTTTATAGACCTGAAAAAACAGCTCTCAACTTCATATGGAATAACAAAAACCCAGTATAGCTAAATCAATCCTGTATAATTAAAAAAAAAATCTGGAGGTATTACCGTCCCAGATTTCAAGCTATACTACAGAGCAATATTAATAAAAATAATATGGCACTGGTATAGAAACAGACCAGTAGATCAATGTAATCAAATTGAAGACCCAGAAATGAACCCACACACCTATGGTCACTTTTTGACAAAGGATCCAAAACTGTACAATGGAAAAGGACAGCATCTTCAACAAATGATGCTGGTCTAACTGGATGTCAACATGTAAAAGAATGAAATTAGACCCATACTCATCACCTTGCACAAAACTTAAGTCCAAGTGGATCAAAGACCTCAACATAAAGCCTGACACACTAAATCTAATAGAAGAGAAAGTGGGGAAAAGCCTCGAACTCATTGGCACACGTGACAACTTCCTGAACAGAACACCAATAGCTCAGGCTCTAAAACCAACAATCAATAAATGGGACCTCGTGAAACTGAAAAGCTTCTTCTGTACAGCAAAGGACACTGTCACTAGAACAAAACAGCAACCTACAGACTGGGAAAAGATCTTTACCAACCCTACTTCCGAAAGAGGGCTAATATCCAAAATTTGTAAAGAACTCAAGAAATTAAACACTAAGAAATCAAATAATCCAGTCAAAAAAAATGGTAAACAGTGCTAAACTGAGAATTCACAAAGGAGGAATCTCTAAAGGCAGGGAAACATTTGAAGAAATATTCAACATCCTTAATCATCAGAGAAATGCAACTCAAGATGCCTCTGAAATTCCATCTCATACCTGTCAGAATGGCTAAGATCAAAAACTCAAATGACAGCAAATGCTAGCGAGGTTGTGGAAAAGGGGGAACATTCCTCCATTGCTGGTGGGAGTGCAAACTTGTACAACCACTATGGAAATCAGTGTGGCAATATCTTAGAAAAGTTGGAATATCCCTACCTCAAGAACCAGCCATACCACTTCTGGGTATCCACCCAAATGATTCCTCAACAAACCACAAGGACATATCCTCATTTATGTTCATAGCAGGGTTATTTGTAATAGCTAGAAACTAGAAACAACCCAGAAGTTACTCATCTGAGGAATGGATAAAAAAATCGTGGTACATTTACACAAGGAAATCATGCAATTTGAAGCCAAATGGATGGAACTGGAAAAGCTCATCCTGAGTGAGCTAATCCAGACTCAGAAAGACGCACATGGCATCTACTCATAATTGGATTTTAACTGTATAGTACAGGATAACTATCCTACAACCAACACACCAAAAAGATCACGAACATAGACTTTGTCAAGGGGACAATTTACCCTAGGGGTGCTACCATGTAGGCCCCTCAGTGCAAGAGGAAGCTTTTAGCCCTCATATGACTGTTGAACTGAGAGAGGCTAATATGTAGGGACACTCCACATCAGAGTTGTGGGATGGGTGGGGAGAGGGAGGAGAGGGTCGGAGGGTAGAACTGGGAGGGGTGGAAAGAAGGCACTATGATGGAGATGTAACTTGATGTAATAAATAAACATTGTGATAAAAAAGAAACGTCTTAGCAACTTTGAGTCAATTTTAACTCATGTCATGTGAACATAACTTACAGTTCTCTTTTCCCAGAGTGTTCTGAAAAAAAAAAAAAAGACAAATGACACAGTCCTAAAATATATGTGGATTTATAAGAAAACAGAGGTTTGACATATTAAAGAAAGACTTCTTGGAGGAAGTAACCTCTAAATTAGAGGTTGAGAATGTGAAAGAGTTCATCAGAGTCTTGGCCAGAAGTTTTGAACTGGTAAGAAAAGTGGGAATTGTGACCATAAAATTTGCAAACAATTTTTTTTGTTTCTTATTTTGTTCTTCCTGTTTTATTAAAAAGTATGGAGGAATGAAAGAGACTCAAGCTGTTGGATAATCCATAGTAGAAAATTACAGTGCCAAGAGAAGACCACTATCTGCTGAAGTTGGAAGATAAATTTTTTTAAGGCAACTGGAAGCTAAGGAAAGGTCCTAAAGGGTGCTAGCTGATCAGAATAGTTTCTTGGACAGATTACTCTGCCTCATATATGGTCGCTGTCTTGGGAAATACTGGAGCATTGAGATGAAGTGAAACACCATTGTGCAGAATCCACTGCACCACAGAAAGGTTGGAACCCCAATGGTTACATTGGCTTGAAGTAGGTGGAGTTATATCTCTCTGATTTACAGACCTAGATAGCTTATGTTAGGAAGTAATTTAAGTAGTAATACTGGAAAGCAGCTTGCAGTCTCAAGGTACTGATGAATTATTTCGGCTGCATTTTTAGGGTTTATGTCTTAACAGGACACCTATCCATTTGAGATTTACAACTGTGCAGATTTAATTGGTGTGGCTGTTAAGTTCTCTGTATGTGCACATCTAAAGGCACGCATAGATCACACAAGCACAGAATTCTTGGCCAATTGTTTGAAGTTATTTGGTAGCAGATGTGTTTGGCACCCTGTTTAAATCCTCTAACCCCTTTCTCTTGAGAGCACACCTGCCTAATTTCAGATGCCAGCACATACACACTTCTTTGTGAAAAAGCCCTCTTTGCTATCTGCTTGGCAAGCCAGAAGTGCTGGGAAGTTAACGTTGTTTGGGAGCAGTCCTCAACCAATGACAGATGGGAGTTGATGTTTTAAAATCTAGCACCCTTTCCATTGATGGGATCACTCTGTGGTATTTCTTAAACTGGTAGCCTAGAGCTTCTCTACTGATATGATAACCCAGATTCCCTACCACAATCACTTGCTTAATTGCACATCCTTTTAGGCTTTCACCCTTTCTGGCTTACTTCTTTATTCCCCATCTAATTAACCTTCAAATAAACTGTCTGTATGTGATTTCTTGCTTCAGGGTTGGCTTGCAGGGGAACATAAACTCAAACAATGCTTAGTAATGCCTAATGCTTTTGGAATGTGGTTCTTTGTGTCTTCAAAACACTAAATATTCCAAAATCAACCCCCATGTCTTGAATATTCAAATATGATTATGTAGTAAAGAAACTAACACTGATAGTAAAGTGAGGATCACATGAGTTTCTCTCCATGTTTGTCTAATCTTTCCATTTTTCTATGATGATACACATAGTAGGTATGGAATTAATATTTCTCCAAATATCCTAGAGAATTCATGGATATATATAGCAAAATGATACCAACTGGACTTTTTTTTCCTTTTGGGGGAATAGCTCTACCACATTTCATTAAGAATCAAAGGAAATAGCATGGTAGGTCTAGGATAATTTGATGGCAAGGCTGTACCATAAATCCTCAAGAAGGGCTTAGGTCTGCATCCTGCCAGGAATAGAAAACTGTAGAATGACATGATCACTCATCATCTTGTTGATGATAAAAGAAGCAGCCATTTCTTTGACTTTTACTTATTTTGAAGAAGTAAAAAACCTCCAGCTTAGCAATGTAGTTGGAATCTTCTTGGCATCCTTCTGGAATATCTCAGCAGGTAACTGAGGCTTCAGTGTTCTCTGTTGACAGCAAATGCTGACGTGTTGTCCAATTTGGATGAGAGTCCCTATCTTTACATTTCTACATGTCTGCTATTATGGCAGTACGTGTGTGGGAGAGACAGCTGATGTGTTCACTGGATTCTTTCCCAGGCAGGGATGTGTCTGGGGAGTGTGTGCTGGTGGAGACAAATTCTCTATGCATCAGTTGTGCTGCCTGTACAGGTGTTGAAGGTCTGCATGGTGGCAGTGTGTTGTACTTCAGTAAAACAAAGTGGATTTGCCTGCCAAGATTAGAGCTGAACTTTATTTGTAATATATAGAAACTGGAAACAACCCAAGATGATCCTCAACCAAAGAATGGATAAAAAAATATTGTGGCACATCTATACAATGGAATACTACTCAGCCATCAGAAACAAACAAGTCAAGCAATTTGCAACCAAATGGATGGAACTAGAGAAGCTCATCCTGAGTGAGCAACCCAGACTCAGAAGGATGCACATGGCATCTATTCACTTATAATTGTATTTTAGCCATATAGTACAGGATAACTGTGCTACAACCAATGCACCAATGGGCACAGGAATATAGACTTTGATGCCTGTCAATGAGACACTTTGCCGTAGTGGTGCTTCCTTGTAGGCCCCCAGTGTATGAGGAGGCTCTTAGCTCTCATGTGACTGCGGAACTGGGGCAGGGGACTGATACGTAGGAACACTCCACTCTGGAGGAGTGGGATGGAAAGGAGTGGGGGTAGAGGGTGGGAGGGCAGGACTGGGAGGGGTGGAAAGAGGACACTGTGATGGAGATGTAACCTGAAGTAATAAATAAACATTAAAAAAATATTTGAGCTGCCTTTCTTCTTGTTGGCACTCACCACTCTTGGATGCTTTATACTTTTCCACTTTACTGGCAGGGTAATTGATTATATGGTATGTCCATGTGCATGTGTATACTCTTCATTACTGAGGTAAAACTTCAAGTATAACTTGAGGTATAACTGAGGTACATGGTAAAGTATGTACAGCTTATGTATTATCTATTCACATATCCATAAGAGTCACCTTCAGATCAAGAGATGGAATGTCTATAACACTAAATCTAATTAGTTTTGTTTGTCTTGAGCTTTCCATAAATATAATTGTGTAGAATGTGCATGCATGTATAGTGTGTCTGTTATTCATTAAATAGCCTTCACATTCCATCTGTCTTACGTAGTTTTTGTTTGTATTCAAGTAGTTTTTGTTTGTATTCAATGTGTTAGTAATCTGTTGCGAGACGGTACTGCATTTTATTGCCTATTCTGTATTGAAGGACATTTAGGTGATGCATTTTGGTGTTTTTAATAATAAAAATTCTATGTACATAGCCTTTGGGGGAAATATGTAACTATTTCTTTCAAGTATATAGTGCTGTATTGGTAATTCTCAATTAAACATAGCTCTGTCTTAGATTTTTAAATATCCCCACAATTGGCAATTTCAAGTTATTCAGGGCAGGCAAAGCTAAAAAAAGATGTGGCCAATGAGAATTCAAGGACCAATGTCTGCCTACCACTGGGTTTATAGACTTAGGGGTGAAATATTATGATCACAGAGCAAGCATATATTAAGGTTAAGTTTTCTGAAGTGTTTAGAGCCTTCTCCATGCCCACCAGGAATATGTTAGAGTTGAAGTTGCCTCATATTCTCAGCAATATTTATCATTATTTATCTTTTTAACTTTTACTATTCTGATGGATGTTCACTGGTATCTCATTTTTTGGCTTTAAATTTTGTTGTCATAGTGACAGAAGCTAACTCAGCACCTTTTTATATGCTCATTATCTATGAGGCTATTTTCTTCTCGAAAGAGCCTATTCAAGTCTTTTACTCTTTTAGTTATCGGGTTGGTCAGTCTTTTCTTATTGATTTGTAAGGGAAAAATCTAAGTTCAAGACTGGTGAGTATTTTCAAATACAATGAAAGAAAGGAGAGCTCCAATGGCTGCATGACATCATCTGACATAAGAGTCAAACAGACTTATGTTAATAGTCAACTAAATAACTTCCTGATGACCTTAAGCAAATGATCTTTCTGTGCTCACAGTTTCCAAAGACTTCTTAAAATCCAACGACAATGAAGACACAACATACCCAAACCTATGGGATACATTGAAAGCTATGCTACGAGGAATGTTCATAGCACTAAGTGCTTTCAAAAAGAAAATTGTGACAGCTCTTATTAGTGAACTAACAGCTAAGCTGGGTGAATTGGAAAAAAAAGAAACAAACACTCCCAAGAAGAGCAGAAGGCAGGAAATCATCAAACTTAGGGCTGAAATCAACAACTTAGAATCAAAAAGAACTATATACAAAGAATCAATGAAACCAAGAGTTGGTTCTTTGAGAAAATCAACAAAATAGACAGACCCCTAGCCAAATTAACTAAAAGGCAAAGGGAAAGAACCCAAATCAACAAAATCAGAAATGAAAAGGGAGAAATAACAACAGACATTGAGGAGATCCAGAAAATATTCGGGCATTACTTTAAAAATCTATATTCCACTAAATTTGAAAACCTAAGCGAAATGGACAATTTCCTCGATAAATTCCACCTACCAAAACTAAATCAAAATCAGATTAACAGCTTAAACAGCCCAATAACACCCAAGGAAATAGAAACAGTCATTAATAATCTCCCAACCAAAAAAAGCCCAGGGCCAGATGGCTTTAGCATGGAATTCTACCAGACCTTCCAAGAGGAACTATCACCATTACAGGAACTATCACCATTACTTTTCAAACTCTTCCACCACATAGAAACAGAAAGAACACTGCCAAACTCATTCTATGAGGCCACTGTCATTCTGATTCCTAAACCACACAAAGACCCAACAAAGAAAGAGAACTTCAGACCAATCTCCCTCATGAACATAGATGCAAAAATACTTAATAAAATACTAGCAAACCGAATTCAAGAACACATCAAATGTATCATACACCATGATCAAGTAGGCTTCATCCCTGGAATGCAGGGATGGTTCAATATACGAAAGTCTATCAATGTAATTCACCACATAAACAAGATGAAAGAAAAAAAACCACATGATAATCTCGCTAGATGCAGAAAAAGCATTTGACAAAATCCAACACCCCTTCATGCTAAAAGTTCTGGAGAGAACGGGCATACAAGGACCATACCTAGAAATAATAAAGGCAATATGCAGCAAGCCAGTAGCCAACATCAAATTAAATGGAGAGAAGCTTGAAGCATTTCCTCTAAATTCAGGGACAAGACAAGGATGTCCACTTTCACCATATGTCTTCAATATAGTACTTGAAGTTCTTGCTAGAGCAATAAGACAACTAAAGGAAATCAAAGGGATAAAAATTGGAAATGAAGAAGTCAAAATATCCCTATTCGCAGATGATATGTTAGTATACATAAGTGACCCCAAAAACTCCACCAAAGAACTCTTACAGCTGATAAACAATTTCAGCAAGGTGGCTGGATACAAAATTAACTCAAAAAAATCAGAAGCCCTTCTTTATACAACAAACAAATATACCGAGAAAGAAATAAGGGAAACAACCCCCTTCACAATAGCCACAAACAACATAAAATACCTAGGGGTAACTCTAACCAAGCATGTAAAGGACCTATACAACAAGAACTTCAAGCCCTTGAAGAAAGAAATGGAAGAGGCCTTTAGAAGATGGAAAGTTCTCCCATGCTCATGGATAGGTAAGATCAACATATTGTCAAAACAAAATCACTATAATATAGTGTTGTTGGTTCCCATCAGAAACATCCATTAGAGGTACTTGGTTACTCTTTTTGTACTGAAAATCCTTCCCTGATCTCAATATTAAAATGGGAGCTGGCACCTTTGCCCAGGAGTGCTATTCATGAAGCAGATGATGACTTAATTGAATGCCCAGAAATTTCATATTCTTTGCTGTCTAGTGATGTTATTGTCATAGAGCTACTGCTTTTCTCATGGTGTGGGGATTACAATATTTGTAAGGAAAAATATTCCTTTGTGGCAATGTTTAGTAACATGATATTCTTCAGGAAATTCTTTGATTTGGTGCAGAAAGTATCTATCTGGCATTTTAAAGAGTCCTATATATTCTATTTAGGGGGAGATGCTTCCATGAATCAGCATATTAAGAATCTGGGACTGTTTCTAGAAAGGTGGCACTGTGAATAGATACACTGTAGTCTTCTCCTTGTCTTTCTAATCTGATTTTGTGAGAAGAGATAGCCTGAGGTTACATATAATCACCTCCAGGAAAATGCTGCATTGAACATTCAGAGTAGGTCTTTTTTGATACCCTGTGTATAGAAATGTCTATTTTACCACTTGCCATATTTGAATGGCAATATTCTTAGATGTCTAGGAAAGAGCTGAGTTTTTACGGTTTATTATATTCATGCTCCTAGCACACTGTGTGCAAGAGAAGATATGCGGCAGTTAAGACAAACATTCTAGGCAAAGATAGACTCTTATATGTTTTCCTTGGCATCTCCAGCATCCATTAAGCAGCCTTTCCTGAAATCTACTTAAATACTGAGAAGTAGCTAAGTAAAAATATACTGCCTAGTTCTCAAAGACCAAAGTAAAAAAGACAAAACAAATAAAAAAGCAAAGATCAAGCAAACAAGAACCAAACATGAATTAAATTGAATACATGTTCTTGTATGTTTGTACAAGATACCATGGCAGTTTAAAAACAAACAAACAGGTGTACTAATAATTTACTAGCCTAGTGCCCAAAAGTATGTATAGTAAGATATTAATATATGCATTTCTAGAAATAATAGCACTCTGGAATGAAGAATAAAGGAGGTCAAACATTGTCATTTTTCTTTCCATGTAGAAGTAATTTTCTCAGAATCAATATAAAGCAGCCTACAGACTCAAACAAGCTTTCAGTTCATTTAAGAAATGGGTGAGCTTAGGTGTTACACTTGTTAATGCTGAGACATCGTGTAATAGAAGAACAGAGAACACAGCACAATATTCTTATAAGCTGTTTTCCATGTCAAGTTAACTACTTCAAACAATTGTTAAATTCTGTAATGTGTTTAATACATATTGCAGAGCACTTCTGTGTCACTATAGTAAGTAGTAGCAGACTTTGTAGCTTTTCTTTTTAAGTAACAAGATAGGAAAAGTGAAATGCAAAAGAGCAGACCATTCTGAAATGGAAATATTTTTCACAAGCTTTGATTATAACATTAGAAAGGAAGACTCCCAGTGGAAAGCAAGAAACTCAATGTGAAAAGCTCATAGTGGAGACTAATAGCTTTGACAGATACCCCTGCAAAACAGTCCACTGGCAAGCCACCATGCTTCATCTCTGTCTTTCTCTACATATAGTTTAAATAAGTGATGAGAAAGATAGTCTACATTGCAAGGATTTTGACTATACATCTTAAGTGAGGGATTTTGGTGTGTGTATGTGTGGCATAGTGTTGGTATTTGTATACATACGTGTGTGAGTACATATGTGAGACTAGAGGAGGGTATCAGGTCTCATGCTTTATCATTTTTGCCTTATTCCTTTGAGACATTGTTTCTCACTGAACCGGGAACTGGAATGGCAGCCAGAAAGCTCCAATGATCCTCCTGTCACTGCACCTCACAGTTCTGAGTTGCTAGGTGGTGTATATGGTCCTAGTCAGCTTTTGCAAGGGTGTTGGGGATTAAAACTCAGGCATTCATGCTTGCACAGCAAGTGCTGTTACCTGCTGAGCTAACTCCCCAGCCTAGTTCAAAGTTTTACTCCCCCCTCCCACTGGTGGTGCAAAATTGCAGTAGAAGCTACTAGGGAAGCTAAGGTAGGAGTATCACAAGTTCAAGAGCAGCCTGGGCTACAAAGGAATTTCAAGGCCAGTATGGAAGGACTTAATGAAACCATCTCTCAAAATAAAAACAAAATATACAACTGGCAATATAGGTAAAGCCCTTACCCCTTGCCTAGACACTAACAAAAAAGTGTTTTACTTTTTTGACAAAATATTGCAAGGGCAGTCTTCTTAACTTTTCCTGTTTCTACCTTTGCTTCCACATCCTCCTTTCTTGGGTGGGTGCTTGGAAAACCTGTGAGCTTGAAATCTTCCAATGGTTCCCTCCCAATGACCAATGGAGACTGTTCAGTTCTTGGATAATGATAGACAACAGTTTTTCTCAGGCTAGACATGATCTCTCCTCACTTAAAATGCTTTCATTTTTACTTTCAAACAAGGAGACACTAACAAGAAATCACAAACAAGAGATCAGAATTCCCACATATTCCCCACCCAGCTTCTTGTAATTATAATATTTTATATAACTACAGTACACTATCAAAACCATGAAGCTCACTATGGTATGATGGTGTTAACTCCAGGCAGTTCGATTTTTAAATAATTGTTTTGCTTCATTTTTTTAAATGAAGAACTTTCTAGGGTCGTTAATATGGCAATATGTATTCATTATTGGGATCCCTCTTGTTGTTTCTCAGTTTCTGGCCTGTAGAGCTTGATTTTATTACAACAAAGGAAACTTTCCTAGAGTACATTTTAGAAAATGCTGGTCTAATCTTATTCCTTCCTTCTATAGCTTCCCTAGTTTAAGCCTCTTGGTTTATATATTTAAAATGGCTCCTTTCGTAGAAGAGTGGATCTCCTTATTTCCAATACCTGATTATCCAGTTTAACCTGTATCCTTATATAAAGGCTGTCTTTATAAAAGTCCGATGATTAGACTTCCCAGAGCTGGAGGCATACTGCCCCTTTCTTTGCCCAGATCATTTATATCCTTATTTTCTACCTGCTTATTCTATCACTGACAGAACAAAGTTGTGGTTTCTAAGTATAATATTGAATTTATGTACTTCTTTTTCAAATCTACCAATTCTTGCCTTACATATTTTGATGACCTGTTGTTAGGTGTATGCATGTCCAGGATTTTTGCATTTTCTTGAAGAACTTGAAGATCAGTTGATCCTTTGATCATTACGCTATGCCCCTCTTTACCCTTTTTTCTAGTTCTGAAGTTAATTTTGTTTGAGATTCATATTGCTACTTGAACTGTCTTTACATTAGTATTGTCATGACATATCTTTCTCCATCTCTTTGCTTTTTCCCTCCATGACCATTTATGTTTAAGGTGGGTGTACTATGTGTATACAACAAAGAATCAGTTCTTTTTTTCATAATTCACTGATAGTTGCCATCTTCTGCTTGACTGATTTTATATATATGAATATATAATATAAATTATATATATGAATCACATTTATGCTTATAATTCATATAGTTGTACCAATATCTATTGCAATTTTAATTCTTCTGTTATATTTTACTTTCTTTGTTCTACCTTCTTTGGTTTTAATTCAACATTTCATCTTCTCTCTTAGTTTATCAACTATACTTCTTTTTTTAAAAAAATTAGTAGTTGCTCCACCACTTCAATGCCTATTTACACCTAATCTAGGTTCACCTTTAAATACAACTGCACTGACTCACATGTCTCTCAGTTAAAACAGTACTCCCATTTCCTCCCTCATCTGTCTTGTGACATGGTTGCCACTCATTTCACTTATCAGTTTTAATCATTCAAACCTTTGTTATTACTTTAAATGAAAAAATTTTAAAGATCCATAATAGTAAGAAAACTGAAATATTTTCATTAATTTCATTTATTCCTTAATACTTTTCTATATGTTAATCTGAGTTTCTGAATTACAATATTTTCCTTCAGCCTGAATAACTTTTAATTTCTTGCAGGACATGGCTTTAGAAGATTGATTCTCTCAGGTGTTCTCTGAGAAAGACTCTATATCTCTTTTACTTTGAAGCATCATTTTGCTGGACATAGAATTTTAAGCAGGTGGACATAGGCTTCTAAGTAGGCATGTTTTTATTTTCTCTTCAATACTTTAAACATTTTACTCTGTTCTTATCTTGATTGTATCTTTTTTTCTGATAACTAGCCATTATTCTTGTTTCTCTGTAAATAAAATACCTCCATCTAAGTCTCTTACAAGATTTCCTCTTTGTCTTTGGTTTTCTGTAGTTTGAATATGTTTTGCATAAGTGAGGTTTGATGAATACTTATTCTTCTTGGTGTTCTCTCAGCTATATGGATCAGTAGTTTTGTCTATGGCATTAATTTTGGAGGAGCTTTTGGGCATGGGTACTTCATTATGGCTACTATTTCATTTTGCACTTTCTAATGGTATTCTACTTATGTGTATATTATAACTTTTTGATACCCTTCTGCAGTTGGATATTATTAGGAACATTTGTCTTTTTTCATTAACTGTGTTTCAGATTGTGATGTTTCTACCGAGTTACATTCAGGTTTATTGATTCTTTGTTATATCTACTGATGATTTCATGTCATTCTTTAATTCTACCTCAGTGTTTCTGTTACTTCTAGTCTTTCTTTGTTTTAACCCATCTAGAGAGTTTCCAAATAGCATTTATTTTTCATATATCTAGATGATCCTGTGTCTGATCATATTACCCATCTGTTCTTGAGTTTGTCTACTTTTCCCACTAAGTCCTTAACATATATTGCAGTTATTTAAAAATTTTGTCTGATAACTCTAACATATATGTCATGTTGGTTCAGTTCTGATATTTCCTTTCTCTTATGAGAGTGAAATTATGTTTTTTACTGCTGGACATTATCAATTAATAGGTTTTGAGATAATAAGCCTTCATAATTAGACTTTATGTTAACCTAGTTTTCAGGAAACATTTTCATGTTTATTGCTGTATGTACCACCAAACTTTCAAATTCCCTGGCTGTCTTCATTTTTTATCTCTTTGTTCACTTCTGTCTCTCTTACATACATGTTCCAAGACATTTTGTATCTCATTGATATTTTAATCACAATATACTGCTATTATCTTGGAGTATTGTTATACACTGGTAAAGTATGAGAAGGGGAAATACTTTATATTCTTCCAAGGATATCTGTTTTTTTAATGGACTTGTGCTTGTGACCATCACAAATATTTCTTCAGCGGTAAAAGTTACTTTATGAATCCCTGACTCATTTTTATTTTCACTACTCTGCTAAGTTGGCTAACAGAAAGCTTTGAAGGAGCTGTAGGAACCTAGGGTAAAGTTTCAGAAATGTGTATTTTCACTTTATGTCCTGGATAGGGACCCTGTGCTAAAGCCAAGAGTAAATATACAGGTCTTAATGATTCAATTTTGCAGGGAACAAAATGGAAAGTCCTAGAGAGTGTAAGCATTTTTATCATGGACCCTTCATCAGTTCCCATCTTTAAAACAGAACCGTAGGGTTCTGAAGCACTGCTTAATCCAGTAGGCCCAGATTGGAACTTGCTAAACTCCATCTATCTCTACTAGCACTAAACCCAACAGTAGTTAAGACTGAACATTTGTTGTCAGGGCCTTCTCTGTGGACAACTTACCTCTGGAAACTGACAAAGACTCACTCCCTTACCAAACTTCAGACAAGTTCCTGAGATTTCATCCCAACAAGATCTGGCTTTTAGACTTCCTTGTCTGTCTATGAGTTAAATAATTTGAGCAAGAGTCCTGCCTAACCAGAACCTCCTACCCTCTTCTTAATGATTACATGCATTGTGACCAAAATCTTCATTTCCTGAATCCCCAGGTAATATCTAATCACTGTGACCTGCTTGGATCAAGAATAATGTCAGGTTAATATAGCCAAATTTTCTTCTTCATCTCTGATGTTTCTTAGTAATTTTCCAAACATCAATCCCCACTCTGCTCCTTGACTATAAATTACCAATTTTCTTTGTATTACTAATTGATCCTGATCACTTTCTCTTACCACAGAATACTATTCCTAAGTCTATACCCATTTCCATGGTTCTGACTAAGTAAGGTCTGTCTTATCATTTAAACTAACTAATATCTTATTTTGATTTGCATACAAAATGAGCAGTTTAAATATGACATTATATATATATATATACATATATATATATATATATGATATACAAATGCATTTTGGTCATACCCTGCATAACATTTATGTTTTCCCCACCTTCTCAGGGTCTCCTTTCTTTCTATCAAATGATGATTTCCAGTCTGTCTTATTTCACCTACCATGATTATTTTTAGTTCTATCCACTTTTCTGCAATTGACATAATTTAATTTTTCTTTATATGTTTTAATATTCTTTAACATGTGCTTTGAGTAATATTTCTTCAACACAAGTACATAGCTGGGGTCCTGTCTCAGAATGTAGCATACAGATATTGTTATCTGTGCTTGCTGTGGCTTGGTTTGCTTTGATGGAACTTTCTATAAAGGCAAATGTCTTGTAATTCAGCACAAAAATTTTTCTGGGAGAAAGGAAAGTTTGGTAATTGTAAATGTGGTAGAAGTTAGGTCTATTTAGTAAATTAGTATGCAGTCCAGCTTGGCATCTGGAAACACATAAAGCTTGGTTTCCCTTTAGTTATTGAAATGGACAGAGTGCAATTGAGTCCATAGTTCTAAAACTGCCCTGTTGAAGGGGTTTGGCTAAGAAACAGGAAAAATGGCAAGAGAAAGTCAGTTAAAGAAAAAGAAGAAACCAGACAAGCTGCTAGAGAACTTCAGTTGCTGAAAGAACAGTACTGTCTGAGAGAAAATTTGCTAAAGGCTCCATAGGGCCAGAAGAGTGAGTGAGGTGAACAGAGTTTGAAAGCCCTTTGAGCAGCCCTCAGTTTGGCACTTGGATCAGACTGTCTTTATAAACTGGCCACTATTTGGTGGATGAAATAAGTTGGCCTTGAGAACTGGCAATATTAGGCCCAATGAACACCAAGCTTAAAAGGAACTGCCTGCTTGGACAGCATGGACCCAAGTTAAGAACATTAATAGCATTGTAAGAATAAATTAAAATAGGGTTACCTAGTTATTAGTTAGGTAGTAGATAGGTGATTTATAGGTAACCAATAAATATAAATATTATAAGTGACTGTAAATAAAAATATTCTGGTTACTTGTAAATGTGATGCTAGTAGTAATAATATTCTCTCCCTCTTTCCCTCTCTCCTCCCTCTCCTTCTCTGTCTCTTTCTGTGTATGTGTTCTCTCTCTCTCTCTCTCTCTCTCTCTCTCTCTCTCTCTCTCTGTGTATGTGTGTGTGTGTTTTCTTTATGCTGCTCAGCCCCTTGAGATAACTATACCACCTGGAGGCAAGTAACTGCAAACCTCAATACTTAGATTCAGGTAATACACTGTGCAATAATTATTATAATACCATTCAGAATTCACTACTGAACAATACTACTTGCACCCTTCTTGTATTTATTGCCAAGTTTCTACAGGGCAAGAATACCATTTTGAAATTAATTATAGCAGGTAGTTGCTGGGATGCTTTATATGGCATATTATTTACATAATAGGCAAAATGTATATAAATCAGGTCTCAAAATGTGGTCCCTGGTGAAAGAGTCACAGTACCACTTTGGGGAACTGGTAGAAATACAGATTCTTAGGTTCCCCTCGAAGTGTACTAATTCAAAAAAAATCATGGCGGATTCCAGTCTAGATTTGGACAAGCCTTTTTCTAGGCTGAAGCTGGAGAGCTACTACTTTAGCATAAAGAGGCAATTCAAACACACACACACACACACACACACAC
>CAJQZJ010000262.1:300084-312291 GCA_907164525.1 Lophiomys imhausi | reverse complement strand
CACACACACACACACACACACACACACACACACACACACACACACACTTTAATTTATCCAGCAATAAAATTGAAAGAAAATAAAAGCAACATTTTACAGTGTGAGATAGTTTATTGACACCTGTATGGAGCACTGTTAAAAGAGTACATATTAATGGAGTATTTTTATTCCTGTTAGAAAGTTTTGCTGTCTGTATTTTTGTAGCAGTTTTGAGCAGATAAAAGGTTTAATTTTAGATTTTGGATCATATAATAACTCCACATTTAACTTTAAGACTGTTGTAAAGATCTTGAACCATTTTACATTACCACCAGCAATGTCCATGTTTTTTCCAGGATTTTTTATTATGTTTATTTATTATATCAAATTACATCTCCATCATAGTGCCCTCTTTCTACCCCTCCCAGTTCCACCCTTCCATCCTCTCCTCCCTCTCCCACCCATCCCACTCCTCCAATGTGGACATGGTTTGTTTTTAATGGAAGTGTTAAATGATTGTTATTGGTTTGAGAAAGAATCATGCTCTGTAGCCTCGGTTGTCCTGTAACAAATGATAGAATCTAGAATATCCTGGAACTCATGATCATCCTGCCTTAACTTCCTAAGTGGTAGGATTATAAGCATATGACACCACTCCTGGCTGTCATTTGGGTCTTTTTTATTGATTTTGAATATGAAGTCCCAGTTTGTAGTTCTAGTGGGCCTGGAAAACATAGGAGAAATCTCCATACCTCAGCCTTCCAAGTACTGAGATTTCAGGTATAACTACCACACCTAGCTTAGGGTCTGATTTTTGATTTGTATTTTTTATATTTTCTTCAGTGATGGAGAAGTGACTGAGATTTCAGGTATAACTACCACACCTAGCTTAGGGTCTGATTTTTGATTTGTATTTTTTTATATTTTCTTCAGTGATGGAGAAGTGTTTAATATCTTAAAATATTATTTTAAAAATCTCATAATGTAAATTAAATTATCTAGAAACTATATTAAAATTTTTACCAATCTATTACTTATATAGATACATGAAGAGATTTGTCTCGGAATCCACAATTTCAGATTGCTATATCCACATCAGTCTGTGGTATCCCAAGCCTTCTACAAAACCTCCAATTTGGAAAGATTCTTTAAGGTCAAAGAGCATCAATGATGGAATATTGAGACCATAATGATAATCTCTCATTTTACACCAAGAAGGGGAAAATATTCAGATGAAAATGAATCAGTGATATCTATTAGAAGGCTACAGTCATTACTTACAAGGTTTGATGGTAGCTAACATTCCAGTGTTTGAGTAACAGCAGTAGGTCTTATTTGAAGCCTGCCCAGTGCTGTATTTTTCTATGTATTAAAAATTTGATCCTGGGGCTGGAGAGATGGCTTAGCATTTAAGAGCACTGACTGGTATTCCATAGGACCTAGATTTGATTCCCAGCATCTACATTGTGACTCACAACCATCTGTAACTCCAGTTCTAAGATAATTGGATGCCCTGTGTTAGTCAATATTCTATTGCTGTGTAGACAAAGCATGAGAAAGGTAACTCTCATGAATGAAAGCATCAATGAAATGCTTTTTAATTGAATTGCTTACAGTTTCAGAGGCTTAGTTCATTATCAGCATGGCAGGGAGCATGGCAAAATGCATGGGGCTGGAGCAGTAGCTGAGAGCTAAATCCTAATCCTAATCCGAGGGTGGCCAGCAGAGAGAAAACTGGGTTTAGGATGGGTTTTTAATAGCACTTGCTCACACAAAGCCATATCTTCCAATCCTTCTGAAAAAGTGCCACCCCTTGATACTAATCATTTAAACATATGCACCTATAGGGGACATTCTTGTTCAAACCACCACAGCCTCTTTGGCTTCCTTGGGGAGCCAGATACACAAGTGGTGCTCAGACACACATGGAAGCAAAACACCCATGTACACAAAATAAAATAAAAAATTAAAACCAAAAATACTTTGTCCTCAACGTGGAGGTATTGAAGATGGTGAACCTTTAAGTGATCAGGCCTATTGACAAGTCCTCAGAGTACCACAGGAGCATGTTCTTGGGGTAGATTAAGCCATTCTATCCCCTTCCTCAGTATCGTTTTCTTTCTTGTCATGATGTAGCTAGGATGCTCTTCTCTCAATTCCATGCTGTTGCCAGAGGCCCAAAGTAGTAGATCTAACTAACTTTGGACTAGAACCTCCAAAGTAATGAGCAGATATAAGATTTTTTTCTCTTGTAACTTAATCACTTCAGATATTTCATTATAGTGACAGCTGATGAACATACCAAGTTCACATTTTCCTTTTTCTCCAGTTCAAATTATTCTGTTCATCTTACTCCATCTAATTCTATCCTACATCTCTCCATTCAGTCACCATCATATTGACTGGTGGGTGGTAAACAAAATTAGCTAAACGGTAAGAGTGGAAAGTGAGATCATAAACATGTATTCATTTACTTACCTCTATTTCTTTCCTGTCCTCCCCTACTTATTTTCATCCTCATAGGCCTACTGTTTAGTGTCCTTCACTTAAAATAGTAACACTTTGATCTCTTTAAAACAGCACCACCTAAACCACAGTAATGAACTTCTCAAAAGAACAATAAAGGTGAAATAAGGTGGTTACAAAATCCTGTACAAAGGACTATTAACTAATATTATTAAGTGATACTTTCTAAATGGAACATTTCCTGAACTATAATATTTTATTATTAATAAGTCATGGGAGTTTAAAGAAAGGAAAGATCTTTTTATTTCTCTAGCTTGCTCTCCTGATAATCATAAAGGAATCTAAGCTATGTTTTATGATGCAAAACCCAGTGGTCAATCCAGTCAGTCAGCTAATAGAACAATAATCAACCACACTATTTATAATCATAACAGAAAAACAGAAAGTTGTGTGAAATATCCAAATCAGTTATTTTGACATTATATGGGCATCATTCAAGCCAACATTTAAATAAGAAAAATTAAAAAATCATTAATTGGAACCATGTTTGCTGATTGTCTCATATATGCAGGAGTATTTTTCATTGAACAGTTGGCTTTACATCAATATCATCTCAGAAACTAGTAAACACAGATTTTTCTAACTGTGGAAAGGAAGTAAATACATAAGAAGGGGCCAAAAGTAAAAGACAATATATATAAGAAACTCTGAAAATTGAGGCAGTGGTAATTTATTAGCGGTGTTAAGACAATCTGTAGAAGAGAAAGCACTTGACAATGTATGGATCAGAGGTTTTGGTTACCCAACAAGTATGCTAAAAACCTAAGGATTACATAACAGAGTTCCAAACTAGGCAGCTTAAATATCCATAGCTTTACAAGTTAGAGGTCTGAGATGTGAGGTAGAGGCAGGGTTAGTTGATTCTTGTAAGGTCTTTGAGAGACTATTTCTTTCAAGGCTTTGAATCACTTTCTTTGGCTTATAGGTGTGTCATGCGGCTCAGCTTTGATGTTTACCTTGTGTATTCTTTCTGAAAGTGCATATTGTATGTGTGTGTGTGTGTGTGCTTGTATCCATGCCCAAATTTTCCATTTAAAGTTACCAGTCATATTGGATTTGGGACTGCAGAGCTATTGTATGACTGCATTTTAGCTAATTGTATCTATTTTCAAATGTCACATTCTGAAATATAGAAGGTTAAGTCTTTAACATAGGAATGTTATAGGGATACAATTCAACCTATAGAATCTTGTAAGAGACCTATATGACCTAGATAGAGGCCCAGCAGTCTAGAAGCTGTGGCAAAAGCACTTTTGATTTGAAATTGCAATTTAATTATCAATTGTACTTTTTAATAAGTATAAACTATAAGATTTATATAACTGCAGGCAGAGCAGTTAGTGGGCTGACAGGAAGCTGGCAGTCCTGGCCTGTCTTAACTGGCAGCCTGACCTGTCTTGAGGAAAAAGCTCTGGATCAAGGGTGGTCTTCACCACTTGCAACCTAAATTCTATTAACTAATATCTTCATTAATAACTACAAGTTGTTATATTAGGTCAGTGGAACAGGCAGTGGTTTGGTGGGAGATTGGCAGGCTTGACTTGTCTTAGAAGTCTGTATACCTGGAGGGATGGCCTGGCAGTGTGATCTGGTGGCAAAGCAGGCAGAGTAGCTGCTGGACACCTATTAATAACTATAAACTATTATATTAGACTAGCAGAATTTCCAGCTGGCTGGAGGAAGAGTAGTTCGGGTTTGGTGCAAGGTCAATGTGCATGGATTGCTTTGACTGGTGGCCTATAGGCAGCCACAGCCCTTCCCCAATAATTGAATACACTAAGACCTTTTAATATTTCAGTTCTTAGTCCTTAGCTGGGCAGACTCTCAACTACCTAATCTAAATTAACTCAGACCACCTAATAATCCCAAACCACCATGTCACCTGTTGTTACCTTCCAGAACTCTCAAACAAGTCTGTCTGCTTCCATGTCTCCTGGTGGAAAGAGAGCTTCCTCTCTGTAAAACACAGGGTTCCTGTTTCTGTCTCAAGAAGTCCCACCTTACTATACTCTTTCTGCCCAGCTAATTGGCTATCAGCATCAGTGACTTTTATTAATCAATCAAGAGAATGCCTCAGAAGGATCAGTAACCAGATCTCAGCATTGAAATCAGCCTATCAGATGCAATGTATTAGACATTCCTGCAACATGGATTGGGTGTTTGTGGATGGAGGTACATCAAAGTAGAAAGAGTAGTCCAGTTTTCATAAATTTGCTGCCAGCTGTATGCTAAGAACATATATAATCCTATTTTTAAAATTTTAATTCTCTTTTGATTTACGCTTCTTTTAACATTTTGGAAGACAGATGTTTAAAAGTTGCTTTCCAATTTGGAGTCAAAGAGGAACTTGGGTTGTGCAAAAATCCTCTCTTGTCTTGGAAGAGGGGGAGGTATAGGGTCTTATTATGAAGCCCAAGCTGGTCTCTAACTTTCTTTCAGTCGCTCTTGTCATCCTTGAAGCCTCCAGAGTGCTTGAATTGCAAATGTCCACCTCACCCCCATTCCTGGCTGAATACACACACAGAGGTACACACACATACAGAGGCATACACATGCACGGACACACACACATACACACACACACACACACACACACACACACACACAGAGGCACACACACGATGCCTACGTTTGTTCTAGGCTTGAAGATTGCAATTTGAACATTGTCCTTTTTTTTGGTGTTTTGTATGGTTTCCCATCCAACTTGAACTTTTGTGGTAAAACATCCATGAGCTTTCAGCTCTCTCTTTCTCTCTCTACTTTTCTTCCTCTACTTCTTCCCTACCTTCTCCCCCTTCTTCTGTCCCCTGATCCTCCTCTTCTTCTACTACTTCTACAATTTCCCCCCAACAGGCAGTATGCCAATCACTTCAAAGAATTTTCAAAAAGATCATCATTTCCAATTTGCTTGAAGTGCATGCTTTCATTGTCTGGCTTATTTGCTCTATATCCTTCTTTGTATCACAGTCATCTTCACCATGTCTTCTCCATTACACGACTTCCTCCTTGAGTTTGAGAGTTTTATGTGGCTACCATATTTTACCTGGAAAAAAGAAGACTGATATTCTCCTTCTAAATATCCTCAATACTTGGGTTATAACATAATCTTGTTGTAAACAATGAATTGCAAGATTATTTATCCTCTTTAAGAGACATATTTACTTAGTGTGTATGATGTTTTGCCTGCAAGTATGTATATGTATCACGTATATTCAGTACCCACAAGGGTCAGAAGAATGCAACAGATTTCCCAGAAATGGAGATACCAACAGTTGTGAGCTACCATATCGGTGCTGAGAAGTGGAACCAAGTCCTCTGCAGGAGCAGTCAGTGCTCTTAATCATGTAGCCGTCTCTTTAGCCACTTTCTACCCGTCTTGAACGTCAGTGCTAGCATAATCTTGCTGGCTATAGGCTATTTTGTGAATAATGTCATAAGATCTGTTTATCTGAATGTACCCAACCTTAGAAGACAATTTGCTATTACTTATGAAAATATTTTGTCATCTTTATCTAATTAAATTTATAGTTTCTTCAGAAGTGGCTTCTTTCAAAAATATTTATTCTTTGTGTGTATGTGTGTGTGTGTGTGTGTGTACAATGGCACATGTGTGGAGGTCACAAGACAACTTTGTGGAGTTTCTTTAAACTCCTTTTGCTTTTATGGGGGTTCAGGAATTGAACTCAGTTCACCTGTCTTGCAGGAAAAAAATGCCCTTACCTGCTAAGACATCTTGCCAGTCTGGGTTCTTTTCTTTTCTTAATGAAAAACATACTTTATTTTATTCTATGTGTATGGGTATCTGCATGTATGTCTGTGCACCATGTCTATGCAGTATCTGTGGAAACTAGAAGAGAGAGTAATATACACTGGAAGTGGGCATTCAGATCATTGTGAGTTGCCATGTGGGTGCTAGAATAGAAACCAGGTTCTCTAGAAGAGCAGACAGTGCTTTTAACTGCTGGGCCGTCTCTTCTGATCCCCTTTTAATTGTCAATGATCTCTTTCTAGAGAATTTTAATAGAAAAATAACTAAAAGTATGTCTGCATGATTCAGAAACAATCAGAGGATTGAATTCCTACCTGGAAGTTTGATGAGAAAAATTTGTCAGGCTAGGCTGTTATTTGACATCAGTTGACTTAGTGTTGTATGCATTTCTACATGGGTATTTCATTTTATGCTTAGGTGTTTATGTACATATATAAAAAATCATGTTCCTTAACTTCTGAGCAGAATTTCTTGAAGTAAAACATATTTCATTCTTAATACAAGTACTTACATATTATAAATTCTCTACAAATAGTGATTCACTGTGAACTGTTGGAGATAGTAAGCAAACAAAAGACTAAAGTCCTGATGTCAAGAAGCTTTATATCTTGCAGTGGTATCTGAAAAATAAAAGAGATTTTGTTCATTCCACATATATTTATTTGGCATCTAATACGTATTTGGCCCAGTTTAATAACTCTTCAATGTGATGCGTAAGTCATTTTGCTATCACAAGAAGATCATCAGAAAACAGGGCAGTTGGCAGCAAGTGATTAAAGTATGATGAGGTCTCTTCACTGGCATTGTAGCAACTGATATTAGGTATATCAAACTCAGACAGAGAGTCAAGCAGGCATCATGGGTGTAGAACACCACTAAGAGCAATGCAGGCCAATGCCAGAAGTGTTCAGCACTAACACAATAGTCAGCAGAAGTGAAATTCACAGATGGAAGGAGGAGACACATAATGCTGGTTAAAAGAAGGAGACTGTGGTGTTTGAAGTGGGAAAGTTGATGTACAAAACTGCATCAGATGACTTTGCACTTGTGCATCATGGAAACTTTCTGTAAAGAGTCACAGTGACAGAACAAGTAATTAATCCAATATGAGAACTAGATGCAGTTAATCAGAAGAGAATGGTTTGCCATTAAATCGGAGCCTATCTAGTATGATTATGCAAAGAGTGTCACCTGAGTTGTTAGTATATGTGTGGGGTTAAGAGTTGGTAGCAAAGGGGTGAACTTCATGAAATATACATGTAAGAACAGAGTTATACGGCTATTTTGTGTTGATAAAGAGTTACAGGGTAAAAGGCTCTATACTGGCATATCCAGGTGTGGTTTTGTCTGCAAATGATAAAACCTAACTGAGAGTGGACTGGACAGAAATATTCCCTCTTCTACAACACAAATCTTGTAGTAGCTTCTGGAGTATTGCCTTAGCGGCTTAACATTGTCAGGGCTAGCATTTTCACTACTCTCTTATCTTTCCCATCATATTTGTTGCTTTCAGTCAAAATATGGTCACTAAGTTGTATTTATTTTTTAATAAATAAAGTAGTTATTTTTAAAAATAACTCTAACCAATTTCCGTTCGTTTGCCCTTTCTTTTCTTCTTCATGAGTATGTGGTACGTGTGTACACATGTGTATGTGTGAAATGAAGGTCAGAGGTTAATATCAAGTGTCTTCCTCAACTGGGTTTCACCTTGCTTTCAGATACAGGGTCTCTCACTGAACTCATAGCTTATAAATTTAGCTAGAGTGGCTGGCCAGGGAGCTCCAGGCATCTCCCTATGCAAGGATTACAGGAACATATAGCCACATACAGCTTTTTTATTTGGGTGCTGGGGATCAGAACTTGGGTACTGGTGCTTGCGCTGTTATCACTTTACTGAGAAAGCCATCTCCCCAACTCTCATTTTTTTTGATTCCCAGAAAAGCAGAAAGGATGTTAGAAATCAGTGTTGGGAAGACCAGGAAGAAAGTAGGTTGTCTGTATATCTCTGTGTGTTTCTGTTCCTCTTGGGAATGCTCGGATTACTTGTGGTTAAGTTTTAGGGATAGATGCATTACTAAAAATAGCCTCAAGGGGGAACCAAAGAGAAAGCCACTCAGCTGGGAGATAAAACAAATACTTACTATTCTGACTGTTGGAGTAGCTCCTTCCCACCATCATTTCTTTTCTGTCCCCCTACTATATACTCTATATTATTTCCCTTCCTCTCAGAATCAAAGACTTCTCTGGGATTCTGCCTTTGGCCTCTTCTCACTTTGTTCACACCTAAAGAAAACTCAGCAAGCTGGCATTGGTCTTAAAATACTGCCAGGTTTGGCAGCTGTGGTAACCAGTAGCTCCCTCTGGCTAGGGTTTCTAGTTACCAGTCTCATGCCCTCACCACACAAAGAGGAGGAAGGCCACAAGAGTATATCCATAGATCAGTCCCAGACCAGCCAGTGGGAAGCCAGACAAGAGTAATTCTAGGATAAAACTATATATTTGGCCATGAACTTGAGAGGGAGCAAGAGGAGGGGGCATTGGAGGGACTGAAGGGAGGAAAGGGAAGAGTGGGTAAGTGACACAATTATATATTCATTGAAAATATTAAAAATCTGTTTCTGAAGACAAATGATGCTGGACTTCTGCATTTCTACAAGTTTTCTGCCTTTCCCTTTAGTGTCCTGATAAAACTTGTTTTCCAGAAACCTCAGAGCTAAATGAGAAAAAAGAAGTTGGCTATACCATACCAATGAGTCTATCTTTCTTACCTCCCACACAAGGAAAAAAAACCAGTTTGACCAAGTTGAGACTCTACCAGGAACAGTATAATTAGTAAGGAAAATATTTGGCAGGGATGCTGAGTGGGAGAGCCAAGATCAAGGACAATTTCTAATGCTCTTCTGTAGGGGCATGTGCTCTTACCCACAGCTGCTGGTGAGACTGTGGGTAGGGGCACAGAATTTTGAGGAAAGATGACAAGTATATACTTTAACTCAAAGAATTATTTTACCCCAGGGAGCAGTTTTTTTTTAACCAATGTTTATTTTTCGTACCCAAAAGTATTAAATGTGGGTATGAGTGTTTATTAGAGAGACAGTAATAGGATTGGCTCCCAAAGGACGACAATACTGCTAGCAATGATGACAAAGAGCAGAGGAGGCATTTTGTGAAGAAGGGTAAGTTAAATATCATCTGTTTTTTAAAGTTATCTAGGCTGGAAAGTTCTTCAGTGTATCAGTGAGATTTTTTTTCTGCCTGTTTTAATGTATGATCTAAAGTAGAAGCTAGGTTTCTTGTTCTGAATCATTTTCTTGCCATGGAAAGGTTTGTAATGCTATTAAAGCCTGTGAATCCTTGCCCATAGAATGTTTTAAATTTATAAAATAAAATGCATACAACAAATGAAATAAATTATAGTGAAATGCAGCTATCAAAATATATTTATAAAAGCCATGTTTGTAATAAAGTAATACAAATGTTTCTTCATTAACATGCTACAAACAAGGTCTAGTGATGAGTTTAATAACCATCATAACTTGAAAGTAGTGATGACTGTTAACAGGATTTCAGTTTGAGCTATCTATAACAGCTGAAATGTGATAGGAATATAATGGTGAATTTTATAGGTGACAATGTCATAGACATTGCTGTAGCTTGGTACCTATACTGAATCAAATCAAACACCAAATTGGAGCCAAAGACTTAAAAGAATAAAAAGGTAAAAATTTCCTATTCAAGTAATATACTCCTAGAATTATACCCATAAAGCTTTATCATAGAGGGGTAAAAGTAGAGCTATACCATAGTGAAATCAAGGAAGATGAGGAAAAGACCAGATGTTAATCATGGGGGCAGCTCTTGGTCCCAGGAAATATCCACCCTTTCATGGAGGATTTGACATAGAAGCTATACTCTATTTCCTGGGTCTAAATTTCAATGCTTAGGTAATGCCAAGTTCAAAGTGGTGTTGATAATTTGTTGTCTATTCATGGTATTGGTTATGTGCTTGTGGAGAGTCTGAGTTTAACATAGGTTGTCTTTCCTTGATTACTCTCTACCTTTATATTTTGAGACAGAGTCTCTAATTGAACCTGAAGCTCACTGACTCAGGTAGGTGGGCTATCCAATGAGTTTGAGGGATCTGTCTCCATTCCCTTTTTCTCCACCTCCAGTGCTGGGGCTACAGATATATGTCACAACGTCAAGCTTTTTACCTGTGTTTTGGGAATCTAAACTCAGTTTTCTGCATGCTTGTACAGCAGACACTTTACTGACTGAGTCATTTTACCAAGGCCCCAGTGTTAGTAATTTATTTATTGCCATAGACTTTTTTTCTATATTGCAGGAGATGAGAGGACTTAAAGTCTAGTCTGAATCTATTACACTTTCTTACACCAGTTTGCTTCAAACTTTCTTCCTTGACCAGAGTCTGATGACTGTTTACAGAATGCCAGTCAGTGTGATAAGTATTTATTTCCTACCTCAATGTGCTAGCAGCAAATGGAAAGCTAGCATCAAATATAAAGGAAAAAATGAAGGGAAGGATTTGACTTTGAGTCCTCTATGTAAATATGGCAGTAGGTGTGCAATTACTAGTCCATATTGAATTATTATTCTTATTTTGGAGAACTGGTAGTGAGTTTATGGATGAAAAGCATGTCAAGCAATATGGTGAATAAAATTTTCAACAGACAAATCACAATTTTTCTGGCTTTAGGCTAAATTTGGCTCTATAAAAGCATATATACTAGTAGTCAAATAATTTCTGAATGTCTGGCCAATGGCCATAAAGGTGGGGGCAAGGGTATTCTTTGGTTTTTACAATTAGGTAAAGACTCTCTATTGAGGGCAAGTTAAACTGGAGAGCTAAATAAGAAGCAGGTTGCTGTGCAAAGATGTTGGTAAATGCACACCAGAAGGAAAGACTGGACAATAAGAATGTCCTTCATTGGCAGCAAATGGTAAAGAAGAAGGCAAGATCATCATGGAAAAGAGCAAGGGATTATGGCCAGGGATAGGACTGAAAAAATAGGCAGACTCAAACTCAGAAAATTTGGAACTGTAGTGAGGAGTAAAGTATTTAGTGTGGTAGAAGTAGGGAGTTCCTTCAAAGTTGAATAAAGGAGCAAGCTGATTCATCAGCAGGGTCTGCTGTTGAATGAAATATCAATATTTATAATTGATACTTATGATTATTAGGTCAGCAGAGTTATCCCTTAGCCCAGTTAAAATAAACACACTCAGAGACCTGATGGATTCTAACAAGCCTTAGCCTGGATTGAGGAATTTTAGCCCCTCTAAACTAGCTTATAATTCCATTCCTCAAATAAAACCCCATACAATATACATATTTCTCCTGGGCCATTTATTGTCTACACTATGCCAATATTCCAGGCCACATGGAGATATGATTCTTCTATCTAACCCATGGCATGCCTTCCTCCTATCCTCCCTGGTACTTCTTCCTCCTGTCTCATGTTTCTCCCTCCCATGATCCTCTCTGTTCCAAAAGCCAGCCAAATTTTATCCCACCTACCTCTCTTCTACCCAATCCAGGCTATAGTATTTTACTCAACCAACAAACTTTAAATTAGGTAGAGCAAGGTATGCACAACAAAGACAGGTATACATAATGTCCTCATCATGACAATGTTCTCATCTGGGTGGCAACAAGTTCTTGGGGCCAGTAATTAGCAATAGAAATGTGCAGCTTTCAGATCACCCCAACAGTCTGCCATCTAACCCACTGTTCACTCTGTCTGCTGCATGAAGAAAGGCTGTCTAGTAGTAAGAGACAGAAGTAGGTTGCTTTGGGTGGCTATGGAGACTTGAGCAACAGCAGTCTTAGTTAGTTTGAGTTTCCATAACAAAATATAAAAGAGTCAGTGTGTTAAACAACAGACATTTACATCCCATAGTTCTGAAGAACATAA
>CAJQZJ010000262.1:282964-300074 GCA_907164525.1 Lophiomys imhausi | reverse complement strand
TGTGTTAAACAACAGACATTTACATCCCATAGTTCTGAAGAACATAAATTTAAGGTCAAAGGGATGGAAAGTTCAATTCAAGGTGTCCTTGCTGTGCCTTCACCTGACAGAAAGAGGGAGAGCTCTCAGAGCCTCTTTTCTTTTTATAACACTATGATTCCCACTTTTATGAGCTCATCAAAACATAATCAATTCCCAAAGGCCTCACCTTCAAATACTATCACATGAGAATTCAGAGCTTTCACATAGGAATTTTGGAGGAAAGCATGAACAACATTTAATCTATGAGAAGGGATGTAGGTGTGCAGGTAGATATTGTGGTTGGAGATATTTTGCATGCACATACAAATATTATATATATATATATGTGTGTAATATTTTTAAACAAATTAGATGCGGAGTATGAGATGATTAAAAGATATTAAAGTTTCTGATAGAAAAGGCAGGGAAAAGTTTTTGAGTGGAAGATGGTTACTGGAGTTTGTTGTGTTTGTTAGCACTGATCTTTGAAAAATAGTGAGTGAAGTGAACCTGCAGTGTCCTCTGATAACTTTCCTATGTGAGCTTTCTGTATACTATTGACTTTTCACTGTCTACATTTCCTTTAAATTTCTCAAGGACTGCAGCTGGATAGCTCTTCCTTAGAAAACAGTGCAGGGACTGTAAGAGCGTAGGGTTTGGCATACACAGAACTGGTGCTTGAGTCCTGATTCTACTTGTATGATCTGTGAAACGTGCTTCTCTGAATAGATTGCTTTCCATCTTTGATATGAGATGAGATGGAAGAATTTATCTCTCTGAGATATTAGAGATCAAAGACAACAGTGAACTAGAATGACTACAAAGACAGAACTCTCATTGAACCATTTTCAGTCTCATTTCACTTCTTTTATAGACCATGTGAAAGCCTGGTGTGGCAGTTCATTAATGCACTAACTCATGTCCAATGGCCTGCTTCTTAAAGTTGACTACACATGAGAACAACAAACAAACATTCCAGGTCTCAATTCCTAGTATTTCTGATGTAATTGTTCTGAATGTAGGTGGCTTATAACTAGAATTACTAATGAATGGCTCTTAAATTAGTTGCTAGCTTTAATTAAGTAGTGGCAATAAAGAAGGCAATAGCATGTCTAGAAATATGTAAAGTTTTATCTCAAGCTAGACTTTTCATTTGAGGAGTAAGGGCTTTACCATAGAGTCCCTCAGTAAGAGAATTAGCATGTGTCAGTGTTCTAAGTTCTTGGGTTCTCCCCTCACAATTGTAGCCACACTGACTTCTTTTATGTTTCTTGAATATTTCTCACTCTGTCTCTTTATGCATGCTATTTATTCTGGCCTGCTCCCTGTATATCAAGAATTGAGGAATCCAGGTATTGGATTCTTCTATTACCTGACTTTGACAGTATTTACCAGTTTGCCTGCTTGTTTAGTATCTGTCATTGTGCACTCCACTAAAAGCTTGCAAAATGCAGAGGATAAATTCCTGTCTTATTGAGCCTCAATTAGCCATGGAGTCCTTGATGCTTAACCTAGCATCATATTTATTGAAGGAGAGTAATAGTTGTTGTTTCTTCCTGGAGGGGTCCAGGAAAGAGACAGTCTAATGTCACATTCCCAGAGCTGGGTCCTATGTCCTGAAACCAGTCAAGTGATCACTTTCTGCCAACTTATAACTTCATTGTGTTATGTATCTAGTAGTAGTTGCTTTAAAATTGTTGTGATTTACACATGTACCCAGGAGAGGTCAGAATATTGAGCTATTAATTCTAAGAGGTTCCAATGCTTCAGTCTAAATTATTGGCTACCAGCTGTTATGTCACAAGGACTAAGGAGCTGGAATTACTTGTATAAGTAGTATTTTTCTTTTTTCTTTTTTTTTTTTTTTTTGGTTTTTTCGAGACAGGGTCTCTCTGTGTGTCCTTGGCTGTCCTGGACTCACTTTGTAGACCAGGCTGGCCTCGAACTCACAGTGATCCGCCTGCCTCTGCCTCCCAAGTGCTGGGATTAAAGGCGTGCGCCACCACCGCCCGGCTAGTATTTTTCTTTTTTAAAATTATTTTTTTCAAGTTACATCTCTATCAATGTTTCCTCCATCCTCCCCTTCAGGTTCCACCCTCCCTGCTCATTCCCCATCTTTGTTCCCTCCTTCTCCTTTGATGAAGGGAGTCCCCACTTGTCAACCCCCTTTAGTTCATCAGTTACATGAGGGCTAAAAGCTTCCTCTTGAGCTGGGGCCTATTATGGCAGCCCAGCTAGGGTCATGTGCTCTAGTAACAGGCAATGGGGTCTATGACTCACTGCTGAGAGGATTTTTGTAGGATGGTTATGCTTGGTTCCTGTCTGTTTGGGTCTGTGGGTTATAGGATAGTTGTCCTGTGCTATATGATTAATATCCACTTATAAGTGAGTATATACCATGTGTATCTTTCTGGGTCTGGGTTAGCTCACTCAGGTGAACTTTTCTAGTTCCATCCATTTGATTGCAAATTGCACGATTTCCTTGTTTCTGATAGCTGAGTCCATTTTTTAAATGTACCACATTTTTTAAATCCATTCTTCAGATGAAGGACATCTGCTTGGTTTCTAGTTTCTGAATATTGCAGAAGAAGCAGCTATGAATATTGTTGAGGCAATTTCCTTGTGGTTTGGTGGAGAATCTTTTGTTTATATGCCCAGGAGTGGCATAGATAGGTCTTGAGGTAGAACTATTCGAGTTTTCTGGAATTGGTATTTTCCAGTTTGCCTGCTTATTTAATATCTGTCTTTGTGCACCCCACTAAAAGATTGCAAAATGCAGAGGAGAAATGGCCAGATATTGCCAAATTAATTTCCAAAGTGCTTGTTCAAGTATGCACTCTCACCAGCAATAGAGGAGTATTCCCCTTTCTCCGCATCGTCACCAGCATGTGCTATCACAAGAGTTTTTGATCGTAGCCATTCTAACAGGTGTGAGAAGGAATCTCAGAGTCTCATTTCCATGATGACTAAGGATGTTAAGCCTTTCCTCAAGTTCTTCTCTGCCTTTTGAGATTTCTCTTTTGTTAATTTTCGGTTTATCTCTGTACCTCATGTTTTTATTGGATTGTTTGATTTGCTGGTGTTTAGTTTCTTGAGTTCTTTATATATTTTAGATATTAGCCATCTGTTAGCCATAGCAGTCAGTGAAGATCTTTTCCCAATCTGTAGGCTGCTGTTTTGTTCTAATGACAGAGTCCTTTGCCTTATAGAAGCTCTTCAGTTTCATAAATTTCAGTTTCACCTGTGTCAATGAGATCCAACCTTTTTCCTACTTCCTCTTCCATTATATTTAGTGTATCCAGTTTTATGTTGAGGTCTTTGATCCACTCGGACTTAAGTTCTTTGCAGGGAGGAAAATATGGGTCTGTTTGCATCCTTCTACATGTTGACATCCAGTTAGACCAGCCCCATTTATTGAAGATGCTTTCCTTTTCCCATTGCATTGTTTTGACATCTTTGTCAAAAAAAGTGTCTGTAGATGTTTGGGTTTATTTTGTTTCAGTTGGAAACAGAAGAAGTTTGTTACCACTGGCCAAGGCTCCATTTTATTCAGTGATTCCTTATTAAAATGTTTTGTGGCCTGTGGATCAAAAGTATATTTTATTATTGATAATATAATAGTAGATATTGGTGCTTGCCAATGTTTTCTACAGGGGGAATGGTAGTATATTTTAGCTACCATTCTTTCCAAGGTCATTTTGTTTCTCCATTCCTAATACGAGACCTTTCATCAATCCAGTTTATAGGTAGAAAAATACCTATGTACACAATTGAAATATTTGCTGGTAGTTTTGAATGGGTGCCTCATATGGTGATTTTGAGATAAGAGTTGGATGCTGGGGAATCCAAGATGGCGCCATCCATAGAGCATTATATCTGAGTATTAGGTGGATGAGATTAGTCACTATGGAATGAACATGAGCTCCTGCATCAGGCTGTGACACACAGATGGTGTCTGAACTTCTATGGTGAACACGGAGACTGGTCACCATGTGAAACAGCTCATATAGTTCTCGGGAACACCACCCTGAGATCAGCTCCCATCTGGAGAGGAGCACCAGCCAGAGTGGATCCAGCCCACAGCTCAAGCCACAGATCAGTGGTCCCACCTGTCCTCTTGAGATCCAATTTGTATGCAGGGAAGACCTGTACACCCAACCAGGGAAAACATCCAGACCACAACACCAAAGGTAAGTAAAATTTTCTTTCCCAAGTTCCCAACATGGCAGCATAGTGTGCACTGTAGTTGAGTGGCAGAGACCAAACCTAGCCACAGCAAAGGAATCAGGAGCCCAGACTGACTGGAAACAGAGCGGGTGACAGTATGTTCCCCAAAACATTGGGGCAGATCATTCACCTGAACACCTGAGCTTTTGAGTCAGTCAGCAACAGGAACATCAAGGCTGGCATGCATCTTAGGTGGAGCTCCCTGCCTGTATGATCAGCCTAGCTGCTGAACCAGAATGACTGTGTCAGGGAGGGGAGAACACAGGTCCAACCACAGTTTGACCTGCCTTTCTGAGGAGACATACTAGCACTCAGGTCCTCACAGGATAGCCCCCTCCCCACTCCAATCACCTGTATATTTGTCCAATTGGGTCATAGCCATCTGAGGAGAGTGTCAGTCACTCTCTGAGAGCCAGTCTATTACAGGAACCTACCCACCCTCCGGAGGTGGATACCAGGTTCTCCTGCTCACCCAGCCCCCAGAACAGGGGATTTTCCTGAGCACCAAGGCCAACTGGCATCAGAAACAACCAGACAATACCAGGATCAACCAGACGACTAAACGCCAGCACAAGAATGTGGTAAAAAAAAAACCAACAACAAAAAACAAAAAACAAAGCAATATAATGTCTCCAGAACCTAACTATAATGCTGCAGACAACCCTGAATATCCTAAAATGATTGATACAAAGAAAAGTGACCTTAATCCTATGCTTATATTAATAACAGAAGGCTTACAGGAGGAAATCAAATACCTCAGACAGCAACAACAAAATACTGCAAAAGAGGTGATAGAAATGAATAAAGCTCTTACAGAAATAGAAGACCTTAAAAGGGAAGCTGAAACACCAAAGAAAATGCAACCTGAGACATCCATGGAACTGGAAAAACTTAAGAAAAGAAAAGAAACTACAGACACCAGCATCCCCAACAGAATAGAAGTGATGGAAGAAAGATTCTCAGGCACAGAGGATAAAATTGAAGAAATTGATACATCTGTCAAAGAAAATGTAAAATCCAAAAAGTCCTGACACAAAACCTTCAGGAAATCAAAGACACTATGAAAAGGCAAAATCTCAGACAAATAGGAATAGAAGAAAGGGAAGATTCCCAGCTCCATGGACCAGAAAATATCTTCAACAAAATATTGAAGAGAATTTCCCAAACCTAAAAAAAGAGATGCCTATAACTGTGCAAGAAGCTTGCAGAACTCCAAATAGATTAGACCAGAAAAGAAAATCTTCCCACCACATAATAATAAAAACACTAAATATACAGAACAAAGAAAGAATATTAAAAGCTGCTACGGAAAAGGGCCAAGTAACATATAATGGCAAACTGATCAGAATCACACCTGACTTTTCATCAGAGACACTAAAAGAGAGAAGGGCCTGGACAGACGTCTTGCAGGCCCTAAAAAAACCACAAATGCCAGACCAGACTACTATTACCAAAACTGTAAATCAACATAGATGGAGAAAACAAGATATTCCATGACAAAACTAAATTCAAACATATCTATGCACAAATACAGCTCTACAGAAGAAGTTAGAAGGAAAACTCCAACCCAAAGAGGTTGACTACACAAAAGAAAACACCAGAAGCAAATAGCATGCCTGCAGCAAAACCAAAAGAAGAGAAGCTCACTCACACACTATTTCTACAAACATCAAGATGGCAAGAAGTAACAATCACTGGTCATTAATATCTCTCAACATCAATGGACTCAATTCCCCAATAAAAATACCCAGGCTAGCAGAATGGATGCAAAAACAGAATCCCACATTCTGATGCTTACAAGAAATACATCTCAGCAAAAAAGATAGACATTATCTCCAAGTAAAGGGCTGGAAAAAACATATATCCAGCAAAGAGCCCAAGAAGTAAGCTGAAGTATCCATTCTAGTACTCAATAAATTAGACTTTCAACCAATGTTAATCAAAAGAGATGGGGAAGGACACTTCATATTCTTAAACGGAAAAATCTACAAAGATGACATCTCTATACTGTACATCTATGCCCAAATGTAAGGGTACCCACATTTGTTAAAGAAACACTACTGAAGCTCAAATCCCACATCAAATCATGCACATTAATAGTGGGAGACTTCAACATACCACTCTCACCACTGGACAGATCAAAGAGTCAAAAACCAAACAGAGAAATAATGAACCTCACAGATGCCATGAATCAAATGGACGTAATTGATATCTACAGAACATTTCACCCCAAAACAAAAGAATACACTTTCTTCTCGGCACCTCATGGAACCTTTTCCAAAATCGACCATATAGTCAGTCACGAAGCAAGCCTCAACAGATACAGGAACATTGAAATTATCCCTTGTACCTTATCAGACCATCATGGAATAAAGCTAGACTTCAACAATAACAAAAACAACAAAAAGCCTACAAACACATGGAAAATGAACAACTCTCCACTCAGTGACCTCTGGGTCAGGGAAGAAATAAAAAAAGAAATTAAAGTCTTTTTATAACTCAATGAAAATGAAGACACAGCATACCCAAACTTATGGGACACATTGAAAGCAGTGCTAAGAGGAAAGTTTATAGCTCTAAGTGTCTTTAGAATGAAATTGGAGAGTTCCCATACTATTGACCTAAAAGCACACCTGAAAAAGCTAATACAAAAAGAAGCAAACACTGACAAGAGGAGCAGACAGCAGGAAATTATCAAACTCGGGACTGAAACCAACAACTTAGAAACAAAAAGAGCAATACAAAGAATTGACAAAACCAACAGTTGGTTCTTTGAGAAAATCAACAAAATAGAAACCCTTAGCCAAACTAACTAAAATGCAGAGGTAAAATACCCAAATCAACATAAACAGAAATTAAAAGGGGAAAATAACAACAGACATTGAGGAAATCCAAAGAATCATTAGGTCCTACTTCAAAAACTTGTACTCCACAAAATTGGAAAAAGTAAATGAAATGGTTAATTTTCTTGATAGATTCCACCTACCAAGTTTAAATCAAGAACAGGTAAACAAATTAAACAGTCCTATAACCCTTAAGGAAATAGAAGTCATTAGAAGTCTTCCAACCAAAAAAAGCTAAGGGTCAGATGGTTTCAGCACAGACTTTTACTAGACCTTCAAAGAAGAGCTAATACCAATATTCTTCAAACTCGTCCACAGCATAGAAACAGAAGGAACACTGACAAACTCATTCTATGAGGCCACAGTCACCTGATACCTAAACCACACAGGGACCCAAAGGAGAAAGGAAATTTCAGACCAATTTCCCTTATGAACATGGATACAAAAATACTCAATAAAATACTTGCAAACCAGATCAAAGATCATATAAAAATATCATATAGCATAGTGAAGTTGGCTTCATCCCAGGAACACAGGGATGTTTCAACATACTAAAATCTATTAATGTAATTCACCATATAAACAAGCTGAAAGAAAAAAACCACATGATCATCTCACTACATGCTGGAAAAGCATTTGACAAAATCCAACACCCTTTCATGCTAAAAGTCCTGGAGAGAACAGGCCTACAAGGACCATATCTAGAAATAATAAAGGTGATATACATCAAACCAATAACCAGAATCAAATTAAGTGGAGAGAAACTTAAATCATTTCCTCTAAACTCAGGGACAAGGCAAGGATGCCCACTTTCACCATATCTCTTCAACACAGTACTTGAAGTTCTTGCTAGAGCAATAAGATAACTAAAGGAGTTTAATGGGATACAAATTGGAAATGCAGAAGTCAAATTATCCCTATTTGCAGATGATATGATAGTATACATAAGTGACCCTAAAAATTCTACTAGAGAACTGCTAAAACTGATAAACTCCTACAGCACAAGGTGGCTGGATACAAAGTTAATTCAAAAAAAATCGGAAGCCCGTTTTTATGCAAAAGATAAATGGACTGAGAAAGAAATTAGGGCAACAACACACTTCACAATAGCCAAAAACAATATAAAATAACTGAGGGTAAATCCAACCAAGCAAGTGAAAGACCTGTGTGACTAAAACTTCAAGTCCTTGAAGAAAGAAATCGAAGAGGCCATCAGAAAATCGAAAGATCTCCCATGCTCAAGGATAGGTAGGATCAACATAATAAAAATGGTCATCCTGCCAAAAGCATTACACATATTCAATACAATTCCTATCAAAATACCAACACAATTCTTTATAGACCTGGAAAAAACAATCTCAACTTCATATGGAATAACAAAAAAACCCAGAATAGCTAAGTCAACCCTGTACAAAAAAACCAAAAACAAAACCAAAAACAAAAACAAAAAAAAAAACATCTGGAGGTATCACCATACCAGATTTCAAGCTATACTACAGAACAATATTAAAAAAACAGCATGATACTGGTATAGAATCAGACCAGTGGGTCAATGGAATCGAATTGAAGACCCAGAAATGAACTCACACACCTACGGTCACTTAATTTTTGACAAAAAAGCCAAATCTGTACAAGAGAAAAAGGATAACATCTTCAACAAATGGTGCTGGTCTAACTGGATGTCGACATGTAAAAGAATAAAATTAGACCCATACTTATCACCTTGCAGAAAACCTAAGGCCAAATGGATCAAAGACCTTAACACAATGCCAGACATACTAAATCTAATAGAAGAGAAATTGGGGAAAAGCCTCAAACTTATTAGCACAGTAGATAACTTCCTGAACAGAACGCTCATAGCTCAGGTTCTAAGACCGAACATCAATAAATGGGACCTCATGAAACTGAAAAGATTCTGTAAGGTAAAGGACACTATCATCAGAATAAAATTGCAACCTACAGATTGGGAAAAGATCTTTACAATTCTTACTTTCAACTGCAGGGTAATATGCAAAATTTATAAAGAACTCAAAAAATTAAACACCTAGAAAACCAAATAATCGAAGAAAAATATGGGAACAGAGCTAAACCAAGAATTCACAAAGAAGGAATCTCTAATGGTAGTGAGACAATTGAAGAAATTCTCAACATCCTTAATCATCAGAGAAATGCAATTCAAGATGATTCTGAGATTACATCTAATACCTGGGTGGGAGAAGGAGGAGAGGGTGGGAGGGTGGAACTGGGAGGGGTGGAAGTAGGCCCTGTGATAGAGAGGTAACTTGAAGAAATACATAAACAAAAAAGGCTACAATCAGAATAGCTCAAAATAGCTAACTAATATTGTTCAGCCCCACAGAGAGTTCCAGCCAGAACTTCAGTAAAGCCCTTAAGTTCAGCCTTGACTACAAAATTCTTAAGACATTTAAACAGCTGGGCTCAAAAGGACTGAACATCAAATTATTTTATTAACTTGCTTAACCATTTTTCCATTTCTATTTGGGCCCCAAACATGATTCTACCACCCAAATAAACAGGAAGTAATTTTAAGAGAGTGACATCCCATCCCCAGAAGGTGGGGTGGGTGATATTTTCCCCCTTTGGTCATTGGATGGGGAAGAAATTATAAGTTGTTGTTTAGGGGAAGAGGTTACAAGTTGTTCAATGGTCTTTTTAAATAGGTTTTGGGCGTTAAACCCAGGAAATTCTCTCTTTTTCTTTTCTGTATACTTCCTTCTCTCCTATGCAGGGGCATAAGACTTGAGGAAAAAATAGGAAATAGACATAATATAGGAATGATAAAGAAAAAGGGACATATTATTGAATATGCTCTTATACCTTTGTATATTGATACAAAATTAAGTTTATATTTGACTGAATGGGTATTGATGTTTGTATATTGTTACAAAATTAAGGTTAACTCTTTTTAAGGTATTGTACCTAGGTAACGCTTTAAAATGAAATGTGTTATTTTGGCCTTTTGTTAGCAACTGTCATAAACTGTTTAAGATAGTTAAGAAATGCAAACTAATAGTCATTTAAGCATGTCATTTTGTTAGGTACCTGGGTAGTCTATCATAGATGTTTTCTAAGTTAATCAGAAATAAAGTTGCTAAGAGACAAGCAACATTTGATTATCCAAATATATGGAGACAGATAGGTGGTCTTCAAAAACTTCAAGAGATCTGTAGAATATGACAATTGAAGATGTTTTCTTAACTTAAGATTTTTTGATATTGAGACATATCAGCTCCTGACAGCAGCCACTATTATGCTCCAAGTAGATGATGAGCACCGAAGAATCTCCAATTGGAGATAGTTGCATTAGTGGCAACCTTGTCACTGGCAAGAAAAATCTCTTGCTTCAACTGTAGACAGACTGCTATCTGAAAAGGACAAAACTTGGAAGCAGGTAAGTCCATAGCCTAGCTCTGCCAAGACAGGGTAGGCAAGTCCTTCATAATTCCTGCTTAACAATTAATATGTGTCAGAGATACAGGACCAAACAGCTGAAGACAGATGCTCTAATGTATGGAGAGAAATTGGGAACTTTCCAGGCACCCAGTTGTCTGTGATTTCTTAGTTTTCAAAGTTGGTGGCCCTGGACTTCCTGTATAATTATATATATTTATCCTTCCCTAGTGTCTGATGTGGTTGAAGAATAGACAGTTAAAGTCTCATAGTTAAATTTTGAGTTGTTTAGGATTTAAAAGGGTGTTCTGGATCTAAGAAGATGTTTTTAAGTTGGTAGTACAAGTTAAGATGGAAACTGAGTTGGATATAGAACTTTAAACTCATGGAGATGGATGCATAGTAGAATGTTAAAGTCAGTTGCCAAATATATGTATGGACTAGACTTTGGAAATGTATGTTATGCCTTATAATTTTCATAATTGTGGTCTAATTATTCTTGTTTTTTAAATTGTATTTGTTGTTATAAGAGAAAGAGCCATTTGTTGGACTGAAAGGGGGAGCTGTTGGGGAAAAGATATACCTTAAAGGAAGTGGATGGGGGTGTGATAGGGAAAAGGCTGGGAGGGTGGGACTGGAGAGGAGAGTGCAGAAGGAATTGTGATTGAGATGTAACTTGAAGAAATAAAAATAAAATAAAATATTATATGCTGGAGAGGATAATGTTGTGTATTCATGGTACATGGTAGATGATTAGCCTAAAAACCAATAGATCTTTGATTTTTTTACCCAGCCCTACAAAAGCCAATCTCAAATTAATTGGATACCAGTTGTTTATTTTGGAACTAATGCTAGGAAATCTTGGGAAGTTAGATAGGAAGTAATACAAACACAAGGAAAGAAAGGCAACTAATTCAGATATATTAATGATATGATTGCTTTTGTGGGTGATTAAATCTTGGTATAGACTACTAAGTGATTTTGTACATCCAGCCTTAGCATTGCCCTACCTAGGTAGTCAGGAAACTGGGTATGTATCTGTATTAGTTACTTTTCTCAGAGATTCAATAAAATACTTGATAAAAACAACTTAAGGAAGGCAGGCTTTCTTTTGGCCCACAGTTTGAAGAGACAGTCCATCATTTCACAAATGCTGATGACAGAAGCTTGAGTCAGTTGGTCACATTGCATCCATAGATAGGAAGGAGAGAGAGAGAAATAGCAGGGACAGGGGAGGGGGAGAAAGAGAGACTTTGGGAGGGGATGTGGGAGATATGCTGGTACTTAGCTCTTTCTGTCATTTTCTGCAATCTTGGATCCAAGTCCCTGGAATGGCGATGACCATTGTTAAGGGTGAAATTTATCATCTTAATGAACCTAACAGACAAATTCTCTTACAGACATGTTCAGAGATTTGTCTTCTATGTGATTCCAGGTGCTGTTAAATTGATAATATTAACGATCACAATATTCTTCATTCATTCATAGTCACTATTGGCCCTTCTATCTGCTCCATGTGTATATAGAGAATGTTATTTGGCCTAGAAAGAGCTTTTAGGCAGAAAGACACAGAGATTTTTCTGGAAAGCCATAGCCATATAGAGAACACGGTGTGGCAAAGAATATGGGTTGAGTACCAACATCTGCTTCACCAAAGGTTTTTCTCTCTCTCTCTCTCTTCCTCCCTCCCTCACTCCCTTCCTCTCCCTCTTCCCCACCTCTCTCTCTCTCTTTCTCTCTCTGTGTGTGTGTGTGTGTGTGTGTGTGTGTGTGTGTGTGTGTGTATTTGAGCGCATGTGACATAACATTGGGAACAGCATCTAAAGTTTGATTTGTTGGAGGCTTATAATTTCATAATTAAGACAGATCTACAGGACTTATATAATGTCCAGGGTGTAAATATATTAAGTACAAACAAGTAGATAGATTAAGGAATTTATTCTGTATGCAAATTGCTAAGTTATATCAGTCAACACTAGCCTATTTTCTCGTCTACTTGGAAACTTCTGTGTTTGGGGGACAGGTTTAACACATGTTAAAGATATCATCACAGAACTATAGACAATGTAAACATGAAAATATTTAAACTTAAAAAAATGACTGTGTAGTGGTAGAGTACTTGTCTATCGTCTATAAGGCCATGAGTTTAAAGTTCAGCAACCTCCCCAACAACACATGCATGCACACACACACATGTACACATGCAAACTTGACAAATATATATCCCCCAAATTTCCAACTTTTTGGTTAGAATTGAAGAGTGGTTACAATAAATGTAAGTTGCCTTATAAGTTAGAGGTTATGCTGTCAAATGTACTCAAAGGGTCTGTGACAAATTAGAGTTTAAAATAGTAAATAGTGGAGCAAACTTTAAATGTGTGACAAGGTTGTGTGCTGTAAGTAGTGTAGGCCAGGTAGGGTGGGAAAGAGCAGCATTTAAGAAGAACCAACAGCCTGCTTGAGGAATTAGTAAATAAAAGAGAACCACTGAGAAACATTTGTCTTATGCTCCATTTCCTTTATATGATTTCATGGGTTTTTCCCCCACTAAAAGGTAAACTAATGCAAGGGCTGTTAACTCAAAAGAGTTTATTTATCATGGCAAGCCTTATTCTGCCACACAAATGTCAAATGGAAGCATAAGAAAGAAAATATTTGCTTTGGCTGGCTTATATTTTGCTTTGGTTTTGACTGAAAACCATTATTAGCATTCATCTCCAACTCTCCTCATTGACTGTAAATCACAGAGCTAAAAACTGACTTCATCTTCTTGAGGTCATATTAGTTCTGGGCATGAGAGGCTTAGTGATGCTCAGAAAAGGGAGACAAATACTGCACTCCATACCTGCCCAAGCTTAGTTTTCCAGTGCTCACTTTGGATCATTACATTAATAATTTTTACAAGGGAGCTTTAAAAAAATTAAAGATATTTACTTAGGGGATCATCTCTCTACATTTCTTGAAATACTCATTGGTTAATATTTAATCAAAATACGATACAATGAACACACTAGAGAAATAAAGATATCCTACAGATATAACAACATAAGGAATTCATGTGTAAAAACCAATATGAAATTCTTTCCAGTTTTTGAAATGACTTTGAAAATAACCTGATTTCATTAATGGCCAATGATCTATGGTGGGATGGAGTGTGTCCAGAACTTCTTTCTTTCTATTTTAAAGTGTCTTTTTTTTTCATGTGTGTTATATGTGGGGTGTGTGTGTGTGTGTGTGTGTGTGTGTGCATATGTGGAAGTCAGAGGCATCTTTCTTGACCACACTACTATGAACTTGCAGCTTTCTGATGGGCTAGCTTGGTTGGCTAATGCATTTTGTAGACATGCCTTTCTCAGTTACCCAGTGGTGGGGTTATTAGTAGGTGTAAGGCCATGGCTGTTTTACTTACCTGGATGCTTGAAATTTCAACCTGTGCACAGGAGCCATCTCCTTACACTGACAGTCCTGTCTTCTAAAGTGCAGTTATTAATAAGAATTCTTAAAAATCAAAGGCTTGGAAAAATCTAAGCCATGGTCTATAGTGCTACTTCTTTATCTCTGTGGCATTATCCACATCCCTGAGAACAGTTAATGATGTCACATGTGTTCTCTAATGCCTGTGGCTGCTAATACCTTTGAGGAAACCTTCTATAAGAATTATTTAAATTTATTTTTTGATTTTTCATATATTTTTAGACACTGTAACATAGTTACATTTGTCTCTTACTTTTCCTTTCAACAAACCCTTCCGTATTGCTCTCCTCATTCCCTTTCTAATTCATGGCTTCTTTTCTCATTAATTGTTTTTCCTGCATTTATGCATATACAAAAATATATGATTAAATAGAACCTCTTCAGTCTATATAATGTTACTTGTATATATGTTTTTATGGTTTATCCTTTGGTATTGGATAAGTGATTGGTGCGCTCTTCATTTGGGGAGGACTACTTCTCCTACTTTCAGGATTCCGTAGTTGCCTGGAGTTCTTTATGTGGTGTTGAGGCTTAGTGGGCTTCCTCTGTCCTTGTTCAGCTCATGATTATACTATCATTTTGGTGAAATTTTGTACATATAACTTCTGACATTACTAGGAGACAAAAAAACTCATAGCAAACTACCTGGTGCTCTGGCTTTTACTAGCACATCTACTGCAATGCTCTCTGAGCCTTAGGTGCAGGAATGTTTTTTTTTTATATAATTTATTTTTTATTTCTTCAAGTTACATCTCAATTACAATCCCCTCCCTACTCCCCCCTCCAGTCCCACCCTTCCACCCTCCTCCCCCACAACCCCCCATCCTCTTCCCTTTTTTTTAGTTTAAGGTATATCTTTTTCCCCCCAACAGCTCCCCCTTTCAGTCCAACAAATGGCCCTTTCTCTTATAACAATAAATACAATACAAAACAACAGAAATAAGTAGGCTACAATTATGAGAGTTATATGACTTAGCATACATTCCCAATGTCCAGTCCATATGTGTTTGGCACCTGACTTTAACATTCTACTATCTAACCATCTCCATGAGTTTAAAGTTCTATATCTAACTCAGCTTTCATACTAACTTAAAATTGTGATGCAGGAATGTTTTGTAGAGATGTATGCAAAGCAAATGGGCTTCATGACTGCATTTTTATCAGATGTAGTTTCCTGTAGTGTTCTCCATTTGTTTCAAAGATAAGTTTCCTGATGAGAGGTGAAGATTACACTTATCTGGAGGTATCATTTCAGATGTTTAGATTATTGCTAAAAATTATGCTGGTTTAGTAAAGTAGTGGTTGTATGTTTTCCTCCAAGATTCATCACTCCACTAACTCTAAGTAGTTATCTAGGATTCTAGTACCAGGAAATTTCTCTCTTGTTGAAGAGGTCGTAAGTTCAATTAGAGTGCTGTTGGTTACCAACAAGGTATGTGTGCCCCTAACGCACTTTTAGAGTTATTATACCACACTGCTTACTGTTGTGCTTCATAGTCATTACAGCTACTTAGGACTGTTTGTTGCTTCCCTCCTTTAGAAGTTTGCATGGTGCCTACTCTTCCCATGAAAGTCCATTTTCAGGGAGGAGGCATTTAGGTCAGTTTCAGCTGGAAAATCTCTAGATCATTTTTTGAAGTGCATGTTGTCTTTTGCAATAGAAAGTTGCTTTCCACCTCTGTGGTGGTACCAATGGCAACAGCAATAGACTATATGTTTTGGGAGTCTCTTCAACACCTTTGGCCAACAACAAGAAGAGGATATCTCATATCTGATACTGGGGTTTTTGTTAGCTGCTCTTTGGCTCTTAGATGGAATATTCTTAGTGTAAATGATAAAAGATCTTTTAAATGACATATTCATACACAGAATTACATACATTATGGGTTTTTAAAAGATAAATACTTAATAGTATACTTTCTTATAATTACTTTAGACATTTTTCTTCTTATTTTACCTTCTCTCTTCTTTCTTCTGTATTTAACACCTCCCACACACCTTTTCCCATTTTCCTGATCAGGTCACTTGTATCTTGCCATTCTCCTTTATCTTTCTCCCATTTTCTTCTGTATTACCTCACTCCTGAAATAGCACTCCTTTTTCAATCTCCCTGATCACTCTGTTATTCTTCCCCCTCTTTCCATACAACAGCAATGGTTCAGTTTTACTTTCCTGGTTTTTTCATTACTCCATGATATGGACTCACATATGAAGATTTTAAGCTAAGAGCCTCCTATAAGAGAGAACATCCAGTGTTTGCCTTTATGGGTCTGACTTAACACAGTCAATAAGATATATTCTAGTTCCATATATTTACCTGAAAACTTCCTGATTCTATTCTTTTTACAGCAGTATAATATTCCATTGTGTGTATGTACACTATTTTCATTATCTATTTGTTTGCAGAAGGACAATTAGGTTGCTTCCATTTCCTAGCTATTAAAAGAGCAGCGATGAACATGGCTGAAGAATCAGTGGAATAGGATGTTGAGTCCTTTGATCATAATCCAAGAGTGCTATATTTGGGTTATATGTTAACTTTATATTAGTTTATTAAGAATTTGTCACACTGATTTTCATAATGGCTGTACTAGTGTACAGTCTCAGCAACAGATGAGGAGATTTGCTTTTTCTGTGCATCCTCTCCAGCATTTGTTCTCAGTTGTCCCATTGATTTTTGCCATTATGACAGAGGGTAGTTGAAATCATAAAGTTGATTTGACTTGTAATTTCTTAATTGATAGGGAAGACAAACATTTTTTGAAAATTTCTTAGCCACTATACTTAATCCTTCCTTTCGGAACTCTCAGTTTAGATCCAGGGCCCCTTTTTGAATGGCTCATTTTTTATTTTGTTTTTTGACTACTTTAAATATTTTGGATATTAATCCTCTGTCAGATGACTAGGTGGCAAAGATTCTCTCCCATTCCTACATATTTATGATGTAGGTTATTGCCTATGCTTTCTTTTCTATCAATTTTAGTGTATAAGGATTCCTGTTTAACTCTTTGATCCATTTGTTGTTGTTGCTGTTGGTAGTGATGGTGGTGGTGGTGGTGGTGGTGGTGTGTGTGTGTTTGTGTGTGTGTGTGTGTGTGTGTGTGTGTGTGTGTGTGTGTGTGTGTGTGTGTGTG
>CAJQZJ010000262.1:272467-282954 GCA_907164525.1 Lophiomys imhausi | reverse complement strand
GTGTGTGTGTGTGTGTGTGTGTGTGTGTGTGTGTGTGTGTGTGTGTGAAAACTGATAGATACAGGTCTAATTCTATTCTTCTGCAGTATGTGAGCATCCAGTTTTCCAAGCTCTATATATTGAAGATATTAACGCTTCTACAGTTTATATTTTTTACAACTTTGTCAACTAGTAAGTGACTGAAGTTATATGTACTCATGATGGGGTGTTTGATTTTTTTTCCATTGGTACTTGTGTCTGTTTGGTGCCAGTAACCTATTGTATTACTATGATACTGTAATATATTTTAAGATCTAGGATTATAATTCCTTCAGTACTCTCTAATATAGCTTAAGATCTAGAATTGTATCCCCATTTAACATTGTTCTTTTGGCTCAAAATTGTTTTGGCTATCTGGGTTCATTTGTGGTTTCACATGAACTTTATAATGGATTTTTCTATTTCTGTGAAGAATGAGATGGGGAATTTGATTGGAATTACATTTGCTTATAAATAATTTTTGGCAAGATGCTCATTTTCACAATATTAATTGCAACAATTCATAAGGATGAGGTAGCTATCTATATGATAATATCTTTTTCTGTCTCTTTCTTCAGAGATTTACTTCTCATTGTGAGCTCTTTCACTTCTTTAGTTAGCCTCCTTCCTAGATATTTTATTTTCTTTGAGGCCATTGTGAGTAGGGGAGTTGTTTCTGGTTATCCTTCTCTGTATGCTTATGATTGGTGTATGAAAGAGTATTGATTTGTGAAAGTGGGTTCTGCAACATTCCACAATGTTTAATTTGTTTATCATTTCAAAAGCTTTCTGGAATATTTTTGGGGCATCTCTAATGTATTGTGTCATATCATGTGCAGATAGAGATAGTTTGAATTCTTTTTACCTTAATTGTATCCTTTTGATTTTCTTTTCTTGCCTTGTTGCTCCACCTAGTACTTCAAGAATAGTGTTGAAAAGGTGTAGGGCTATTGCATATCTGTGTCTTCTTTCTGACATCAGTGGTATTGATTCAAGAGTTTTTCCATTTAGGATGATATTGACTGTGAGCTTGTTCTGTGGGCACCCTCTTAATTTGTTTAATCTTTGTTTTTTTGCTGTTATTTTTTTGTTTTTGTCTTTTGCTGCCATTATGATTTCTCCTCTAATTTATAATATTTCTTGCCATCAACTGGGTTAGCATTTGTTGTTTTCCAACTTTTTGAGTTGCGTTGTTAAACCATTTATTTGTGCCCTTTGTGTTTTATTGATGTAGGTCCTTATAACTATGAATTGCTCTCACAGGACTGCTTGCAGTATGTTTCAGTGGTTTTGCTGTGTTCTGTTTTCCTTTTTATTTAGTTCTAGGAATTCTTTTTATTTTTTTCTTGATATCATCCATTCATCTATCAATAATAAGGAATTTAATCTCCACGAATTTGTGGATTTACTACAGATTTGTTTGCTGCTGATTTTAAGACATTTTCTTTTACATTTATTTTCAGAGAAGATACAAGAAGTGATTTCAGTCTTTTTGAATTTGTAAAGATGGTTTGTGTTCCAGGATGTAGTTTATTTTAGAAAAGCTTCCATATGCTGCTGAGTATAGTATGTATTCTTGTGTCTTTGTGTGGAATATTATTTAGATATATGTTAGTCCTATTTTATGTATGATGTCAATTAATTCTGATATTTTTCTGCTTATATTTTTTACCAGAATACTGGCTGATTGGATTAAGTGAGATATTGAAGTTACTTACTCTTAGTGGATTGACGGCAATCTGTGTTATTAAATCTACTAGTATTATATTTATGAAATCAGGTGTTGCAGAGTTTGGTGCTTATATGTTTAAGATAGTAATGTCTTCTTGCTAAACTGTTCCCTTGATTAGAATGAGGTGTCCCTATTTATCTCTTCTGATTAGTTTTAGTTTGAAGTCTATTTTGCTTGATATTAGAATACCAATGCCTACTTGTTTCTTGGTTCTATTTGATTGAAATACTTTTGTGTATTCTTTTACTATAAGGTGGGTACCTATCTTTAAAATGAGATGTTTCTTATAGACAACAGATGGGTTTTTGGTTCTTAATACATTGAGTCATTTTGTGTCTTTTGCTTGAAGAATTAAGACCATTGATTTTAAAAGTTATTTTATTGAATTGTATGTGTTAATTGTGTTCATTGTGTTGTTGAAATTTGGTGGTATGTCTTGTTCTCAGTGGTTATGTTTTAATAATAATGACTTCATATTTCTTCCCCACATTTTCTCTGTTGTGCTTCATTTTGAACTTCAGCCCAAAATAATGCTTCCTTTATTTTTGTTTGTTTGTTGAATATAACTTTTTAGGGGTGGTGCTGTGTTTTGAAAATTCTCCTTTAATTATGGCCAATAATTTTACTGAGTATATTAGTTTAGTGTGGCCATAATAGTCTTTTAGGACTTGGAAGTCATCACTCTAGGCTCTTCTGGGTTTCAACATGTCTTTTGAAAAATCAGCTGTTTTTCTGATGGGTATTTATATGTGTCTTGTGTTTTTTTCTCTTGGTGTTTCAATAAACTTTCCTTTTATGTTTATTTATTATTTCTAGTTACATCTTCACCACAGTGCTCTCTTTCCAACCCTCCAGTTTCCAATTTCTCACCCTTTCCTCTCTCTCCCACTCATCCCACTCCTCCAGTGTGGAGTGTCCCTACATATCAGCCCCTCTCAGTTCAACAGTCAAATGAGGCCTAAGAGCTTCCTTTTGCACTGGGACCCTACATGGCAGCACTCCTAGGGAAAGTTGTCTCACTAATAGGTAACAAAATTTTTGTTCCTAATCCTTTTGGTGTGTTGGTTGTAGGATAGATATCCTGTACAATATGGCTAATATCCAACTATAGATGAGTAGATGCCATGTGCATCTTTCTGAGTCTCCATTAGCTTACTCAGGATAAGCTTTCCTAGTTCCATCCATTTGGCTACAAATTACATGATTTCCTTGTTTCTGATAGCTGAGTAGTATTCCAAAATTTTTAAAAATCCATTCATCACTTGAGGGACATCTATGTTGTTTCCAGTTTCTAGCTATTACAAATAAGGCTGCTATGAACATAGATGAGGATATGTTCTGGTGGTTTGGTGAGGAATTGTTTGGGAAGATACTCAGAGGTGGTATGTAGGGGTTAGATAAATTAGATTTAGAAAATATATAGGAGTTTCTGATACTGTCTCTTAATTCGGGGCCTGAAGAGCACAGCATGAAGTCAGGAAAAACAGGCAAGACTTAATAGACTGAAAAACAAGGTTGAAGTCAGGAAAAACAGGAAAGACTCAATAGACTTGAAGAAACAAAGTATCTGGCCTGACATTGTTTTCAGCTGCTAAGTGGGCAGAGCCCAAATTAAGCTGAAACAGAGTTCCTCCTATTTAAGGACAGTGCATGGAGCCCAGAAGGAGAAGAGGCCCCTGATGCTAGAGAGCTCCAAGAGTCCTGCTGAAAAAAGGGCTGGACATTGATGGCCAGCTCTCTCCCTGAAGCAGAAAGAAGCCGGTGAGCAAAGAAAGCCTGAGCAAGACACCAAAAGGCCAAGGACTGGACCCTGTGGCTCAGCTTTTGCCTGGAGGGGTTTGATCTGTCCGATCAGTGGCCTAGGGGAAACTGTGCCTGGCTTTAAGGACTGAGGCAGAACAGCTGAGTTCCTGATTCAAAAGAAGTTGGCCTGCAGACGGCTGGGGTCTCCCACAGAGAAGAAAGCATGAAGCCTTATTTAAGGTGAGACTGCAATAACCAACTTACCCTGACGAACCTGCATCTGAGAGATCCATAAAAAGGACTGCTAAGTGCATTAAAGAATCTACAACAAAGATTGTGTTCCTGATGACTGAGGACCTGCTCCAGAGACTATCATTCTAAAAGGTTAGAAAAATAATTATCAATAGGTTTAGTGGATAGGTTAAAGGGGTTGTAAGAGTTTATAGGATTAATAGGTAAGAAATTGTTGGTGTTTGTTATAAGTGAATTTAGTAATAAATAAATAAGTGTTAAATAATAATTTAAAAGTTAGATTACAGTGGTTGGCTGGGTCTTGAGGTAGGGCTATTCCAAGTTTTCTAAGATATTGCCAGACTGCTCTCCATAGTGGTTGTGCAAGTTTGCACACCCACCAGCAATGGAGGAGTATTCCCCTTTCTCTACAATCTCACCAGCATGTGCTGTCATTTGAGTTTTTGATCTTTGCTATTCTGACATGTTAGAGATGGAATCTCAGAGTAGTCTTGAGTTACATTAAGGATGTTTAGCATTTCTTCAAGTGTCTCACTGCCAGTTAGAGATTCATCCTTTGTGAATTCTTGGTTTAGCTCTGTTTCCATATTTTTCTTGGATTATTTGGTTTCTAGGTGTTTAATTTTTTTGAGTTCTTTATAAATTCTGGATATTAGCCCTCTGTTGGAAGAAGGAATGGTAAAGATCTTTTCCCAGTCTGTAGGTTGCAATTTTGTTCTAATGATAGTGTCCTTTGCCTTACAGAATCTTTTCAGTTTCATGAGGTCCCATTTATTGATTGTTGTTGTTAGAGCCTGAGCTATTGGTTGTAGAGAGCTGCGAAGTGCCGCGCCCTAAAGATGGCGCTGGTCTCCACCTTCCACCAGCCCGATGGTGAGCGCTCTCTATGATAATAAGTTCATATTTGGCATAGACCGCTGATCTGGCTTGCTTCCACATACATGGGCCTCTAAGATAGCACCACTTGGCTTTACTTGACTGGCTGTTCATTTAGTATTTAGCCTGTGGGTTGGGTCTGTCCGGGCATTTGGAATTCGGAAGACTGTTTTCAAGGGACCTGAATAAACTGCTGGAGAAGAGTTTTGTGAGTTGTGACATTCCTTGCTGGACAAGGGGGGGTGCGACAATTGGTGTTCTTTTCAGGAATTTGTCTCCTGTGCCAAAGAGTTCTAGGCTTTTCCCACTTTCTCTTCTATTAGATTTAGTTTGTATGGCTTTATGTTAAGGTCTTTGATACATATGGATTTTGGTTTTGTGCAAAGTGATAAGTATAGGTCTAATTTCATTCTTTTACATGTTGACATCCAGTTAGACCAGCACCATTTGTTGAAGATGCTGTCCTTTTTCTATTGTACAGACTTGGCTTTTTTTGGTCAAAAATTAAGTGACCATAAGTGTGTGAGTTGATTTCTGGGTCTTCAATTAGATTCCATTGACCCACTGGTCTGTTTCTATACCAATACCATGCTGTTTTTTATTACTATTGCTCTGCAGTATAGCTTGAAATCTGGGATGATGATACCACCACATGTTTTTTTGTTTGTTTTTGAGTTTTTTTTTTTTTATTGTACAAGGTTGACTTAGCTATTCTGGTTTTTTTTGTTATTCCCTATGAAGTTGAGATTGTTTTTTCCCGGTCTATAAAGAATTGTGATGGTAATTTGATAGGAATTGCATTGAATCTGTATAATGCTTTTGGTAGGATGGCCATTTTTATTATGTTGATTCTATCTATCCATGAGCGTGGGGTATCTTTCCATCTTCTGATGTTCTCTTCAATTTCTTTGTTCAAGGACTTGAAGTTTTTGTCATACAGGTCTTTCACTTGCTTGGTTAGAGTCACCCTCAGGTATTTTATATTGTTTGTGGCTTTTGTGAAGGTTGTTGTTCCCTTGATTCTTTTTCAGCCTTTTATTTTTTGTATAAAAAAAGGGCTTCTGATTTTTTTGAATTAATTTTGTATCTAGCCACCTTGCTGAAGGTGTTTATCAGTTGTAGGAATTCCCTGGTGGAATTTTTGGGTCACTTATGTATACTATCATATTGGCTTCAAATAGGGATAATTTGACTTCTTCGTTTCCAATATGTATACCCTTGATCTCCTTTAGTTGTCTTATTGCTCTAGCAAGAACTTCAAGTATTATGTTGAAGAGATATGGGGAAAGTGGACACCCTTGTCTTGTCCCTGAGTTTAGAGGAAATGCTTTCAGTTTCTCTCCATTTAATTTGATGTTGGCTACTTGCTTGCTTTATATTGCCTTTATTATATCTGGGTATGGTCTTTGTATGCCCATTCTCTCCAGGACTTGTAGCATGAAGGGGAGTTGGATTTTGGCAAATGCTTTTTCAGCATCTAGGGAGATGATCATGTGGTTTTTTTCCTTTCAGCTTGTTCATATGGTAAATTACATTGATGGATTTTTGTATGTTGAACCACCAGTGCATTCTTGGGATGCTGCCTATTGATCATGGTGTATGATACTTTTGATGTGTTCTTGAAATTGGTTTGCTAGTATTTTACTAAGTATTTTTTTGTGTCTATGTTCATGAGGGAAATTGGCCTGAAGTTCTCTTTGTTTGTTGGGGCTTTGTGTGCTTTAAGAATTATGGTGACTGTGGCCTTATATAATGGGTTTGACAGTGTTCCTTATGATTCTATTTTGTGGATGAGTTTGAAGAGTATTGGTGTTAGTACTTCTTTGAAGGTCTGGTGGAATTCTGTGCTGAAACCATCTGTCTCTGGACTTTTTTTGTTTGTTTGTTTGGGAGACTTTTAATGACTGTTTCTATTTCCTTAGGGGTTATAAGACTGTTTACTCTGTTAAACTGATCTTGATTTAACTTTGGTAGTTGGAATCTATCAAGAAAGTTATCCATTTTGCGTAGGTTTTCAAATTTCGTGGAGTACAGATTTTAAAGTGAGACCTAAAAATTCTCTGGATTTCCACAGTGTCTGTTGTTATTTCTCCATTTTAGCTTCTGATTTTTTTGATTTGTGTTTTTTTCCTCCTCTGACTTTCAGTTAATTTGACTAATGGTTTGTCTATTTTTTTTTTATTTTCTCGAAGAATCAACTCTTACTTTCATTGATTCTTTGTATTTTTCTTTTTGTCTCTAAGTTGTTAATTTCAGCCCTAAATTTGATGATTTCCTGCCTTCTGCTCACCGTGGGAGTGTTTGCTTCTTTTTTTCCCAATTCTTCCAGTTAGGCTGCTAATTTGCTAATATGAGCTGTTACAATTTTCTTTTTCAAGGCACTTAGTGCTATGAACTTTCCTTGTAGCACAGCTTTCATTGTGTCCCATAGGTTTGGGTGTGTTGTGCCTTCATTATCGTTGGATTTTAAGAAGTCTTTGATTTTCTTCTTTATTTCTTCCCTAACCCAGTAGTCATTCAGTAGAGAATTGTTCAGTTTCCATGAATGTGTAGGCTTTCTGTTGTTTCTGTTGTTGTTGAACTCTAACTTTATTCCATGGTGGTCTGATAAGGTACAAAGGGTTATTTCAATATTCTTGTATTTGTTGAAGCTTGCTTTGTGCCCAACTATATGGTTGATTTTGAGAAGGTTCTTTGTCGTGTTGAAAAGAAGGTGTATTCTTTTGTGTTTGGGTGAATCCTTCTGTAGATATCTACTAGGTCCATTTAAGCGTGGTTTAAGCTTTAGAAGAGTTTCTTTTACAAATGTGGGTGGCCTTGTATTTGGGTCATAGGCATTTAGTATTGAGATGTTATCTTGATGAAATTTTCCTTTAACAAGTATGTAGTACCCTTCCCTATCTTTTTTTGATAAACTTCAGCTGAAAGTCTATTTTATTTGATATTATGATGGCTATTCCAGCTTGTTTCCTGGGTCCATTTACTTGGAAAACATTATGCCACCCCTTTACTTGGAGGTAGCATCTATCTTTTTAGTGAGATGCATTTCTTGTATGCAGGGAAATGATGGGTCTTGTATATGAATCCATCCTGTAAGCCCGTGTCTTTTTATTGCGGAATTGAATCCATTGATGTTGAGGGATACTAATGAACAAAGTTTGTTGTTATCTGTTATTTTGATGTAGGTGTTAGTTGTGTGTTTCTTTTTGTTTAGTTGCTGTGGAGGTTTCTATTTCCTCTCTTTTCTTGGGTGTAGTTATCTTCTCTGGGTTGGAACTTTCCTTCTAGGATCTTCTGTAGGGCTGGATTTGTAGATAGATAATCTTTAAATTTGAGTTTGTTGTGGAATATCTTGTTTTCTCTGTCTATTTTGATTGAGAGTTTTGTAGGGTATAGTAGTCTGGCCTGGCTCCTATGTTTTGTTAGGGTTCTTAGGACATCTGCCCAGGCCCTTTTGGCTTTTAAAGTTTCTAAGAAGACAGGTATAATTCTCATGGGTCTGCCATTATATGTTTCTTGGCTTTTTTCTCTTACAGCTTTTAATATTCTTTCTTTGTTCTGTACATTTGGAGTTTCAATTATTATGTGGTGAGAGGAATTTCTTTTCTGGTCTATTCTGTTTACTGTTTTGTATGTCTCTTGGAATTTTACTGGCATCTCTTTCTTTAGGCTTGGGAAGTTTTCTTCTATGAATTTTTGAAGATGTTTCCTGCACCTTGATGTTGGGAGTCTTCTCCTCCCTCTATACCTATAATTCTTAGATTCTGCTTTTGCTTTGAATCCTTGATTTCTTGGATGTTGTGGGTGAGAACATTTTTAGATTTTTCATTTTCTTTGGTTGTTGTTCCGATTTCTTCAATTGACTCTTCCACACCTGAGTTTCTATCTTCCATCTCTATATCCTATATTTGACACTCATGTCTGTAGTTCCTGTTCTCTTGGTTTTCCAACTCCAGGATTGTCTCTGCTTGTGTTTTCTTTATTTCCTCCCCTTAAAATTTCAAGTCTTGAACACTTTTATTCGTTTTATACATTTCCTGCTTCAATTTGGTTAACTTTGTTTGCAAATCTTTCAAATCTTTCATTGCCTATCTCTTTCACGTTCATGTTGGGCTGAGTTGTCTTGGAGGTCTCTAAAGGTATTCTGCATTGTTTTCATTTGTAAAATTGAGGATTCTTTAAATTCTTTCAGGGATTTAATTTCTTTCTTGTAAGGACTCCATCGTTTTCTTAAGTATTGATTTTTGTCATCATTTTCATGTATTTCTGCTGTGGTGGGATGGTCAGGGCTTGCTGGGCTAACCTTGCTGAATTTTGTTGGAGTTATATTTCCCTGATTTTTTTCAGTTTTGTTCTTTTGCTTACTTTTAGCCATCTTGTTGTCCTTAGCTGATTGTTCTCGATGTCTTCTGGACCTGGTGCCCAGGAGGGAGCTTTGGTGTAGAGTCCATATAATCTTGGTTGTCTGTAATTTAACACAAGCTAGGTGGGGTCTTGTGATGATGGCTGGGTCTCAGTGGGCCTCCAACGTTTACCCCTTCCTGTTGTGTACCAACTGGGGACTCAGGTCGGGGATTTGATGGAATGAGTTATTTTAGCCTGCAGAGTCTTGGGTTCTAGCATCTTCCTAGTCATGTCGGTGGGGCTGTGAGGACCACAGATTGTAAGCTCCAGCTGCAGATCTCCTGCTGCTCGTGTTTCTGGTCCGAGAGTCAAGTCTGTGTTCATGGTCCCCCCGGCAGCTTCTTCTAGGTTATTCCCAGGGCAACTCTGTGCCTCTTGGCCCGAAGCAGTAAGTCCTTGTAGTCTGTATCTCTCAGGCAGTGCACAGAGGCCAAGAACTCACTGCTCCCAGGCAGGAACAGTAGATGCTGAAGACAGGGTATTGTGCTGAAGAGGGGCAAGGTGCACTGCTGCGATATGAACAGCACATCTCATCCACTGAGCTTCGACTCAGTGGAGTTCTGCACAGCCTTTTCATTTGACCACCCACCTTTCAGCCCACTCTGATCTTATCTTTTCAGTGGCATTTCTGGTCCTCTTTTGGGTGCTAGAGAAACCGTGTGAATGTTGGGTTCTCGGGAAGTCAGGAGGTAGTTCTATCTGGCAGTTGGGGCTTCCTGTCATGGCCCTGTAGTGATCAGACTTGTGGGACACTCTTCCAGTGTGGGGAGAGCAGCCCTCTGCCCTGTCTGGGTTCAATGTTCTTCCTGGTAATTGTATATCCAGTAGAGGGACCTGTATGTCAAACACCTTTCTGGGTAACCCCAGATATGCTTAAGCCTCCCATACCACCACTCCGCTAGAGGCAAATTAAGATGATTCCACATTTCTCCTGCATGGAATACTGGCATGGAAGCTTGGTGCTCTGGCACCTGGTGGGAATCCATGTCTGGGGTTTGGAGCTACTCACTGGGTATTTGAGTGACTTGTGTCCACTTCTGTGGCAGGCTCCAAGCTGGCCTCTGCTCTAGGCTCCTGGCCTCTGCTCCTAAGTGATGTTTTTAGTTAGATAATCTAGATGTGTCATGGGCATTATTTCTTCATGTTAAAGCTGGAAATGGCCTGAAGCACTCTATCTGCAACTCACTGGCCAGAACCGAGTCACCTCAATACACTTCAATTCATTTTCTTGTTGCTGTGAACCCCAAGATTATATATTTAATACCTGTTTCTAATTGTGGGATGGCTCAACCTTTAATCTTAGAACTTTCTGTTTATTGTAAACAAATGGTTATGGTGTGGCTCAGCTCTAGTACCTTCCTTTAATCCAAGAGCTTTCTGTGCACAGTATTACATAAAATTAACCCTAGGTCAAGAGGTGAAACAAGAAACCAGCTGACAAGAATTAAACAAAAAAGAGGGA
>CAJQZJ010000262.1:231579-247467 GCA_907164525.1 Lophiomys imhausi | reverse complement strand
AAAAAAATAAATGAACAGGTGAAGGAAATGAATAAAACTGTTCAAGATCTGAAAATAGAAGTAGAAGCAGTAAGAAAAATATCAACAGTGAATCCTGGAGTTGGAAAATCTAGGTAATTAAACTGAACTACAGAAGCAAGCATCAAAAACAGAATACAAGAAATGTAAGAGAGAATCTCAGGCATAGAAGACACTATAGAAGAAACTGATACATTGGTCAAAGAAAGTGTTAAATTTAAAAGGTTCCTAGCACAAAACATCCAGCAAACCTAGGATACTATGAAAAATCCAAACAGAAGAATAATCAGAATAGAAGGAGAAGAATCTCAGTTCAAAGGCACAGAAAATATTTTTAACAAAATCATGGAAAAAAAATTTACTAACTTCAAGAAGGACATGCCTATAAAGGTACAAGAAGCTGACAGAACACCAAACACATTGGACCAGAAAGAAAGTCCCCCTACCCACTGCATAATAACCAAAACACTAAACATACATGTAGAAATAATTAATGAAATTATTACCAGTATTTATATTACATTTAATTGGTCAGCAGTGTTAATCCTTAACCCGCTATTATAAATGAGCAGACACAGACACCTGATGGATTTCATCAATCTTTATACTGGATTGTGCTATTTTAACCCAACTCAGCTAGCTTATAATTCTATTCTGTAAATAAAATCCCATGACATATGCATACATCCACTGGGCTGTTTTTTTTCTATGCTATGCCAATGTTCCAGGCCATTTTGGCATGCATGATGTTCTTCCATCTCTAACCCATGTTGTATGTATCTCTTCCTTCCTCTGCCCTAGCTCTTCTCCCCATCATCCTCCCTGTTCCTCTAGAGTGCACCAACATTTTCCCCACGTACCTCACTCTCTGCCCAATCACAGGCCTCATCATTTTATTAAAGCCAATCAGAGACAATGGTTAGAAAGCAAAATAAAAGACAGCAGTCAGGCCTCTGGGAGCAATTAGGTAACATTGCTTAATTGAATACATAAGAGATCACCACATCACATGCATAACAAAGAAAGAATATTAAAAGCTGCAAAGGAAAAAGGCTAAGTAACACATGAAGACAGACCTATTAGAATTACACCCAACTTCTCAACAGAGACTCTAAAAGCCAGAAGGGCCTATGTAGATGTCTTGCAAATTCTAAGAGACCATAGATGCCGGTCCAGACTAGAATAACCAACAAAACTTTCTGTCCCCATAGATGGAGAAAACAAGATAAATTCAAATTTAAACAGTATCTATCCACAAAGAAAACACTACAGAAATTAGTAGAAGAAAAACTCTATCCCAAGGAGTTTACATCTAGGAAAAATGGAGGAAATAAAAAAAAATCTTTCATGAGCAAAACCAAAAAAAAAAGGAAACACACACACACACACACACACACACACACACACACACACACACACCACACCAGTACCACCAGCACCACTATCACCAATAGCACTACTATCACACCTCCAAAACAGGAATTAACAATCCTTGATCATTAATACCTCTCAATATCAATAAGACTCAATTCCCTAATAAAAAGAGACTAACAAAATGGATGTGAAAACAGGATCCATCCTTCTGTTTGATACAAGCAATGCACCTCGACATCAAAGATAGACAGTACCTCCAAATAAAGGGTTGAAAAACATATTTTTCAAGCAAATGGACCCAAGTAATAAGCTGGTGTAGCTATTCTGATATCTAACAAAGTAGACTTCCAAACAAAATTAATCAAAAGAGATGGGGAAGGATATTTCATACTCATCAAAAGAAAAAGAAAACCACCAAGATGATATTAATTCTTAACAACTATGCCCCCAAAACAAAAGCATCCACACTTGTAAGAGAAACATTGCTAAAGCTTAACTCACACATCAAACCTGACACATTAATAGTAAGAGACTTCAACACCCCATTCTGACCAACAGACAATCCAGACAGAAACCAAAGAAATAAATATTGGGGTTAAAAGATGTTATGACTCAAATGGACCTAACAGAACATTTCACCCAAACACAAAAGAATATACCTTTTTCTCAGCACTTCATGTAATCTTCTCCAAAACTGACCACATATTCAGCCATACAGCAAGTCTCAACAAATACAAGAAAATTGAAAAAAAAAAAACTTCCTGTATACTATGAGACTACCACAGATTAAAGCTACATCTCAGAAACAACAGAAAGTCTACAAACTTATGGAACCTGAACAACTCTCTACTGAATGACTACCAAGGCAAGGTAGAAATAAAAAGAAATTAAAGACTTCCTAGAATTCAATGATTATAAATACACAGTATACCAAAATTTTGGGACACAAAGAAAGTGGCACTAAGAGGAAAATATGTAGCAATAATTGCCTTCATAAAGAAATTTGGGAGATATCATACTATAACCTTAACATCACATCTAAAAACAATAGAACAAAAAGAAGCAAGCCCACCCAAGAGTAGACAGCAAGAAATAATCAAACAAATGGCTGAAATCAGTAAAATAGAAACAACAAGAACAATACAAAGAATGAAAGTAACAAAGAGTTAGTTCTTTGAGAAAAATCAACTAAATATAAAAACCCTTATCTGACCTAATTAAAAGACACAGAGAAAATATCAAAATTAGCAAAATGATAAATGAAAGGAGGTACATAAAAACAGATACCAAGGAAATGCAAAGAATCCTTAGGTCATACTTCAAAAGCCTGCATTCCACAAAATTGGAAAATCCAAAATAAATGGACAATTTTCTTGATATATGCAACTTTACAATGTTAAATCAAGATCAGATAAATGATCTAAATAGGCCTATAACTCCTAAGGAGATAGAAGTAGTCATCAAAAGTCTTCCAAAAAAAAAACAAAAACAAAAACAAAACCCCAGGGCCAGATGGGTTTAATACAGAATTCTACTGTACTTTCAAAGAAGAGTTAATACCAATATTCCTCAAATTATTCCACAAAATTGAAACAGGAGGAACATTGCCAAATTCATCTTATGAGGCCTTTTTGTGTGGTTTGGCTAAAAGGTAGCCAAACCACACAAAAACTTCACAAAGAAATCGAATTACGGACCAATTTCCCTCATAATTCTTGGTGCAAAGATACTCAATAAAATACTCACAAACCTAATCCAAGAACACAACAAAAAATCATCCACCATGATCAAGTAGGCTTTATCCTAGGGATGTAGGGATGGTTCAATATACAAAAATCCATCAATATAATACACTATACAAACAAACTGAAAAAAAAATAAACCTGACATGATCATCTCATTAGATACTGAAAAAGACTTTGGCAAAATCCAACAGCCCTCCATCATAAAGGTCTATGAGAGATTAGGGATAAAAGGGACATATCTAAACTGAATAACAGCAATTGACAGCAAGCCTATATCCAACATCAAATTAAATGGAGAGAAACACAATGCAATTCCACTAAATCCAGATCAAGACAAGATTGCCAACTCTTTCCATATCTATTCAATATAGGACTTGAAGTTCTAACCAGAGCATTAAGAGAACTAAAGGAGAGCAAGGGGGTACGAATAGGAAATGAAGAAGTCAAAATACTGTTATTTGAAGATGATATGATAGTATATGTAAGCGACCCTAAAAAAGTTCTACCAGGGAATTCTTAGCAGCTGACAAAAAACCTTCAGTGAAGTGGCTGGATACAAAATTAACAAAAGAAAAAAAAATCCCTCTTATATACAAACCTCAAATGGGCTGAGAAAGAAATAAAGGAAACAACACTCTTCACAATAGTCACAAATAATATAAAATATCTTGGTGTAACTCTAACCAAGCAAGAGACATATCTGTATAACAAGAACTTCAAGTCTTTGAGAAAAGACATTAAAGAAGATATCAGAAGATGAAAATATCTCCCATGCTCATGGATTGATAGGACTAACATAGTAAAAATGGTCATGTTACCAAAGGAAATCTACAGATTCAGTACTGTCTCTTTTAAAATTCCATCACAATTCTTTACATACCTTGAAAGAACAATACTCAATTTCATGTGGAATGTAAAAAAAAAAAATCCAGGATAGCTAAAAAGTCTTGTACAATAAAAGACCTTCTGGATATATCACCATTCCTGATTTCAAGTTGTATTACTATGAGTAATAGTAGTTAAAAACCTCATGGTATTAGCCTAAAAACAGACAGACTGATCAAAGGGATTGAATTGAAAACCCAGATATAAATTCACATATGTATGGACACCTGATTTTTTACAAAGAAGCCAGAAATATACAATGAGATAAAGACAGAGTCTTCAACAAATGGAGCTGATATAACTGGATGTCTACACGTAGAATAATGCAAATAGATCCATGTCTCAAGTCCAATTGGATCAAAGACCTCAACAGAAAATCAGACACACTGAACCTGACAGAATAGAAAGTGTGGAATAGCCTTGAACACATTGACACAGAAGACAATTTTCTGAATAGAACATCAATAGCATGGTTACTAAGATCAACAATTGATAAATGGGACATCATGAAACTTAAAAGCTTCTGAAAGGCAAAGGACACCATAAAAAAGACCAAATGGCAGCCTCCAGAATGGAAAAAAGAAAAGATCTTCATGAACACCACATCTGACAGAGGGCCAATATCCAAAATATATAAAGAAATCAAGAAACTAGACATTAGCAAACCAAATAATCCAACTAAAAGTAGGTTTCAGATTTAAACATAGAATTCTCAACAAAAGAATCTCAAAAGGCAGAGAAACACTTCAAGAAATGTTCAACATTCATAGCCATCAGGGAAATACAAATGAAAATGACTCTGAGATTCCATTTTACACCTGTCAAAATGGCTAAGATCAAAAGTTCAAGTGACAGCACAAGCTGGTTCGGATGTGGAACAAGGGGAACCCTCCTCCATTGCTTGTGGATGTGCAAACCTGTACCGCCACTTTGGAAGTCAATATAGCAGTTTTTCAGAAAATTGGGAGTTGATCTACTTCAAGATAAAACCCCCAGACATATACCTAAAGGATGCTCCATCTTACCATAAGGACACTTAATTCCTCAATTATGTTCATAGCAGCTTTATATGTAATAGCTAGAAACTGGAAACAACTTAGTTGTCCCTTAACTGAAGAATGGATAAAGAAAATGTGGTGCATTTACACAATGGAGTATTACTCCAGTGTTAGAAAGAATAACATCATGAAACTGGAAGGAAAATTGATGGAACAAGAAAAAAAATCATCCTGAATAAGATAACCCAGACCTAGAAATACAAACATTGTATGTATTGAGTAATAAGTAGATATTAGTTGTGAAGTAAAGGATAATAATGCTACAATCTATAGACCCAGATGGATCTCCTTGGGAAGGGGAAATATAATAGATTTTGCTGGTGGACTGAGGTCAGGAGGGGATAGGAACAGGAGGCATCAGGTCGAGGATGGATGTAGGGAGAGAGTACTGGGAGAAACTACTGGAATTGTAGAATATTCCTGGGCCAATGTAGAAACCCAGTACAAGGAAAACATTAAGGAATCCCAATGAAGACTCCTAATAATGTGGGTATAGAACCAACCATGTTCTGTAATCAGGCAAGGCTTCCAGTGGAGGGACTAGGACACCAATCCAACCACAAAACTTTCAACCTAAAATTTGAATTTGTCCTGCCTGGAAGATATGCTGGGGTAAAGGTAGTGAAAAACTTCTGGGAGTGACCACTCAATGACTGGATCAACTTCAGACCCATTCCAGGAGAGGGAGCCCATGCCTAAAACTGCCTGGAGAGCCAGGAACAAGAGGATGAATAGTCCAGACACTGAGGATAGAACCAAACACAATTGGTAGACAAAAAAGTCAATGAAACGATTCCTTATGATACTCTGCTATAGTCATAGAGTAGTGCCTAGCATAATGGCATAATGGCCATTTCACAGGCTTCTTCTAGCAACTTACAGGAGCAGATGCAGAGATTCACAGCCAAACATTAAGCAGAGCTCAGGCAACCCCACAGAAGAGGGGAAGAAGGATTGTAGGAACAGAGAAGTCAAGGAACCACAGGAACATGGCCCACAGAATGAACTAACCAGGACTCATAAGGGGCTCAAAGAGACTGAAGTGACAATCAAGGGGCCTGTATCGGTCTGCATATATGTTATGGTTGCTATGAATTCTTGTAGGGCTCCCAAAAGTGGGAGCAGGGGATGTCTCTGACTCTTTTGCCTGCCTTTGAGATCCTTTTCCACCTACTGGATTGTAGGGGTGTGCTGAGTGAGTTTTATTTTAACTTAATATGCCATGTTTGGTTGATATTCCTAGGAGGCCTGCTCTTTTCTGAAGAGAAGTAGAGGAAGATTAGATCTTGGGGAGAAAGGAGGTAATAAGGAGAGAGGGCGAACTGTAGTTGGGAAAGAAGAAAAAATAAAAAAGAAAAATGATTTATTTTATACAATATGTCATAGTATATAATATATTTATAATACAACTACAAAATTAAATGAAAATTAAATAACATCTTATGCAACCAGAGTTAATGTAATTTAAGTGGGAGTCCAGTACTTTTCTTCACTTTAGATGTGCCTTGATTAAAACCTGAGCAGGGCTTTGTGAGCATATTTAGTTGTTTGCATTTTTGAAAAACATTTTGGTATCTTCATGCAGAGTATTTTCCCCAAGTCAGCCTGTTAAAATATTTCTCTCATATTTTAGTTAGAGTAATTTCCAGCACTTGAAAATAAATACAGTATGTTTATGTCATCTACGAATCTGCTAGCTTTTTTCTAGTCTGCTACCGATGTTAAAACTACATCATTTGTAACCATCTCAACAGACTGAAATTGAATTATTTTTTTCATTGAGAATTTAGCATCATTTCATTATCATAAAGTCTTTATTTTACTTTTGCATATCACTCAAAGTAGGATGAGCACCATAACAACAATCTCAAACATCTCAAGGGCTTGATACAATGAAGATTTATTTATCATTCATGTTATTATTGAACTCTAGTAAACAATATAAGCTATTCTACTCCACTGAGTAATTCAGACATCTTAGTCCTTCCATCATGTAATGCTGATCACTTCTACACAAGCATTTCTTTGATTATGCTCAATAATATGACCCTTTCTAGGTGTAATCTAATCACATGACCAGAAGTAAAAGAAAATTATATTTGTGAATACAGCTGTATCTATAATATCACTCCCCACTTTTTAAAGAATGTTCATATATATATATGAACATAAAAAAAGTCCCTAAGATGGGAATGATAGTGTATTTAGGTACTAAAGGGGCATATATGGCAGCCTATACAACTCTTGGGAGATTGAGACAATATCACAGGTTCAAAGCTAGTCTGAACTCCATACTGAGGCTCTGCCATGAAAACTACAAAACAGTTGGATAAAGTTCATTGGTAGTGTGCTTGCTTGGCTTGTATGAGGTCCTTGGTTTGATAGCCCATTACTTTAAAACAAAAACAACAACAAAAATTAACCTAGAACTCTGTACCCTCTAAAAACAACAACAACAACAACAACAACAAAACAATAAGTAACTAACAAGATTGGTTTGGCTGAAGTTCATGAGCAAAATAAGAGGAGTGGTAAACAATCAGAGATGAGTAGTATCTACTCCATGGTGTTTGAATTTTATTATAATTGTGATGAGAAGTTGCTGGAGAGAATATTTTTACTAGAGATATTGAGTAGAGAAGCCACATGGCAAGATTTGCATGATTTAAAAAGAATTCTGCTACTTCATAGTGAATAGAAAAAATAGGAGCTGGGTAGCATAATGCCCTAATGATGAGAACATAGTGATCTTGACATTTCCACAAATTTTTAATTTTTAATTTTTTTTATTTAAGATTTTCATTTTTTTACATTCCAATCCCCATTTCCCTCCCTCCTCTCTTCCCATTCCAACCCTTCCACCTACTCCCCCCCACCCCCACCCCCAACTGAGCACCAACCCAAGCTGGTACACCAAGCTGCATCATGACTAAGTGTCTCCTCATCCGTTCAGGCAATACAAGGCTGCTCTGCCAGGAACATGAGCTCCTGAGGGAGGCAACATAGTCCAAGTCTTGGATAGACCCCAATCCGATTATTAGAGGATCCACTTGAAGACCAAGTAGCCCTTCAGCTTCATATGTGTAATGGGCCTAGAGCCAGTCCCTACATACTCTATGCATGGTGGTTCAATCTCTTTAAGTCACTTTGTGTCCGAGTTAATTGACTATGTGGGTCTTTTCTGTGGAGTCCTTGATCTCTCCAGCTTCCTGAAACTATCCCCAACACTTCCTCAAGACTCCCCAGTCTTTGTCTCATTATATGTTAGATATGGATTCTCCAAGGGCAGAAATGCTGGATTCCTGCCCAGATCCCTCCCTACATCCATTTCCAATCTTTATTTTATGTTCTCTACTTAGAGGGATTCAAGCATTATCCCTTGAGTCCTCCTTGATACTCAGCTTCTCTGAGTCTGTGGATTGTAGCATGATGATCCTATACATATTGGCTAATATCCACTTATGAGTTAGTAAATACCATGGGTGTCTTTTTCGATCTGCATTAGCTCACTCAGGATGATCTTTTCTGGTTCCATACATTTGCCTACAAATTTCATAATACCCTTGTTTCTTATAGCAGAGTAGTATTCCATTGTGTAGATGTACCACAATTTATTTATCCATTCCTCAGTTGAGAGACATCTGTTTTTTTTTATAGTTTCTGGCTTTACAAATAAAGCTGCTATGAACATAGTTGAGAAAATGTCCTTGTGATATGGTGATGCATGTTTGGGATATATGCCCAGTAGTGTTATAAATGGGTCTTGAGGTAGAACTACTTCCAATTTTCTTAGAAAGCACCAAACTGATTTCCAGAGTGGTTGTATAAGTTTCCACTCCCACCACCAATGAAGGAGTGGTCTCCTTTCTCTACATCCTCACCAGCATGTGCAGTCACTTGAGTTTTTGATCTTAGCTAATCTGATGAGTGTAAGATGGAATCTCAGAGTTGTTTTGATTTGCATTTCCCTTATGACTAAGAATTTTGAGCATTTCTTTAAGTGCTTCTCCACCATTAGCGTTTCTCTGTAATGAATTCTTGGTTTAGTTCTGTATTCCATTTTTTGATTGGATTATTTGGTTTGTTGGTGTTTAATTTCTTGAATTATTTATAAATTTTGGATATTAGCACTCTGTCAGAAGTGGGATTGATGAATATCTTTTCCAATCCTTAGGCTGTCATTTTGTTCTAATGTTAGTGTCCTTGGCCTTACAGAATCTTTTCAGTTTCATGAAGTTCCATTTATTGTTGATCTTAGAGCTTGAGCTAAGATTGGTGGTCTGTTCAGGAAGTTATCTTTTGTATCAGTGAGTTCAAGACTTTTCCCCACTTTCTCTTCTACTAGATTTAGTATATCCAGTTTTATGTTGAGATCTTTGATCCATTTGGACTTGGCTGTAAAAAATTAATCAAACTATGTTGTAGAAAAAAAATTAATCAAATTGTTTAACAGTATTTGTGTGATTGTTAATTGGTTTGCAGCCATTAATTTTTAACCCGCCATTATAACATTATAAGCGAGCACAGACAGACACCACATGGATTTTAACAAACCTTGGCTTGAGTTGAGCAATCTTGGCCCACCTAAGCTATCTCTCAATTCTATTACCCAAATATATATACATCTTCTTGGACTGCATTTCTTCATTTCTCCATGCTAGACCGATGTTCCTGGCCATGTGGAATGAGGTTATTTTTTCTAACCCATGGGGTGTGTCCTCCTTCTTCCTGCTCCTGGCTGGAATGCATTAATCCTCTGTCTAAAGCTCAGGCTTCCTGTTCTAATCTCAGGAAGTCCCACATTTTTATGTCTTTGCCCAGTTTCAGGCCTCAACATTTATTTAACTAATCAGAGACAATGTAACAGAGAGCAAACAGGACCAATTAACATTTAGAATGCTTAACACTACTCCATCACTTGACTTTTGTTCAGGGTGATAAACATGGTTCTATTGGCATTCTTTTACATCTGGACATCTAGTTAGACCAGTATCATTTGTTCAAGGTACTATTTATTGAAGATATTATCTTTTTCCCATTGTATAGTTTTGGCATCTTTGTCAAAAACCAAGTGTCTGTAGATGTTTGGGTTTATTTCTGGATCTCTGATTTGATTGGTCAAGCTGTCTGTTTTTATGCTGATACTATGTATTTTTTATTACTATTGCTTTGTAGTAAAGATTGAAGTCAGGGATGGTGATACCTCCAGATGTTCTTTTATTGTACAGGACTGTTTTCACTATCCTGGTTTTTTTTTTTTTCATATAAAGTTGAGAATTGTTCTTTCAATATCTGTAACATTGGATTTTGATCAGGATTGCATTGAATCTGTAGATTTCTTCTGGTAAGAGGGCCATTTTTACTATGTTAATCCTACCAATCCATGAGCATGGGACATCTTTCCATCTTCTGACATTTTCTTCAATTTCTTTCTTCACAGACATGAATGAAACTTATATCAGGCAGATCTTTTACTTGTTTGGTTAGTGTTACACCAAAGTATTTTATACTGTTTATGGCTATTGTGAAGGGAGTTGTTTCTTGGCCCATTTATCATTTGTATAAAAGAGGGCAATTGATTTCTTTGAGTTAAATTTGTATCTGGCCACTGTGCAGAATGTTTATCAGCTGTAGGAGTCCTCTAGTAGAGTTTTCAGGGTCACTTATGCATAATACCATATCATCTGCAAATAGGCATAATTTGACTTCTTCCTTTCTAACTTGTATCCCCATGATCTCCTTTAGTTGTCTTATTGCTCTAGCTAGAACTTCAAGTACTATACAGAAGAGATATGGGGAGGGGAGCAGCCTTGACTTTCCCTGATTTTAGGTGGGTGGGGTTGGGGTCTTGGGAGGGACATAGCAGGGAGAAGGTGCAAAATGCAATAACATAGAGCAGACTCCAACTAAGGAGAAGGGAAAACCATACAGGAGAAGGTGACACAATGGAAAAAATAACACCAATGTTGTTTGTTAAATCCTCAAAGAATGTATTATTTAGATAGGTAGGTAATTAGATAGTCATACATACAGACAGAGAGATAGATAGAATTTCATATGTGAATGTATTTAGATCATTTCCCACTTCTCTCTCTCTCCCATTTCCACTTTTTCTCATGAACCTCTACTCCTTCTCAAATTCATGATATGTACTTCTTTGATTACTGCTTTACACATGCACACACACACACACACACACACACACACACACACGCAGGCAGGCATGCATGCACTGGCACATCCACATGCACACTTACACATATACACAGATGTTAAAAACACCTATGTTATCTATTTAGCGTTTCTCATATGTATATTGTGTTTGGGACTGATGACTTAGAATTTGATAATTTATCAGGGTGTTTATCCATGGAGAAAACTGATTCACCCTCTCTCAGCAGGCATTAATTGCTTGTACCTCTTCATTTACTGGTGGAAGCTTGTCAAACTTCTTTATCCATAGTCCAATGTCAGCTGAGGTCATTAGGCAGGTCTTATTCAGGCAACCATGTTATTGGTATTTAATAATTTCAACTCCCCTGTCATGTCTAGAAGACGTTATCTTGCATCAAGTGTCTTGTCCTTTGGCTTTTACTTTCTTTTTATTTCTGTGACGTTTCTTGAGCTTTAGAGATAGAAGTTGCACCATACATATACCAAATGGGCTTTGGTACTCCATAGTCACTTACTCTTTGAATTTTGGCCAGTTATGTACTAATCTGCATCTGCTGCAAGAAAGAAGCTTCTGTGATTAGGAGTGATAGCCAGTGTGGATTTCCCACCTTGTCTGGTATGAGACCAGAAATGCACCCTCCATCAGAAGATCAGAGCTAGGTCAGTCCCAGCAGAAAAGGGTGGAGCACAAGCTCAGATCTGTACTCTCAGGTTGTCAGATCAGGCTAGAGAGGCAAGAGCAAAGTTTATTTTCACTACCAAGTGTCACAGCTCTTGTGATAAGCATACAGGAGAGTTAGGGAAGTCCTAACCCTCTCCGTCATGCAGAGAAGCATTACTGCTCTTTTAGCTGGGCTGCCTTTGCCCAGCTGGGCAAGTTCAATGAGCCCTTAGAACTCCTGGAGCATGCCAAGCAGCTTTGAGAATCTGACTTGGTTTGGATGGATTTGTTAGGTGCTTCATGGACAGCCAGTGACAAGCTGTGGCAAATGAACTGGCAGGTAGTGTACGAGAGGCAGTGGAAGCTCAGCACCTCTCAGTGAACTTTGGAGGCAGCCACTGTGGTGAGAAGCAACAGTGATCTAGACTGGAGCCCAGCTAGGTAGTTCTGGTGGCCTGTGCTCCAGGCAAGCCTAGATAGGCAGGTGTCTAGTGCTGAGTTCTTCATGGAAGGAAAGCCCCTCCTCCCCAAGCCCAAAATAAACAGCTGAGTCTCAGACAATTTTGTTGGAGGAATGGAGAGAAAGAGAGAGAGAGATAGATAGAGAGAGAGAGAGAGAGAGAGAGAGTTTATTTTGTGAATCAGAGACATTATAAACCTTTGGGCAGTGGGAGGAGTTTTTGAGGTGAATATATTTGATTTGCTTGGGCTAAGAGTGCCTGGGGTACTTCATTAGCATGTAGTAATACTGTGCTATCAGAAGAAAGGGAGCATAGTACCTAATTATCCCATGGGTGGGAGATGATAGGGAAGTAGGGGTGGGGGAAGAACTCCAGGTATGGTTAGAGGCATGGATGGTGTCATTGGCTGAAATCTAAGGCACCAAGAGATCTCACTAGCATGTGGAAGTACCTTCATAAATCACCAGGTGTTCACTGGGAGGGTGTCTTATCAGGAAAGGGTTGAGCTTGTAACTTCCCTGAGAGCTATGTGACTCTCCTTAGAGGATCTGATTTGGAATTTCCCCATATCAGGAAGTACTTAGAATACAGTAGTAGAAAGTCCTTAGAATATGAGTAGAAATTATATTGGTCTAGTGAAATGTAGTAGAATGTTCTGTTCTAGGGTCTACAATTTTTTTTTCCAATCATGGATAGTTGGTTAGGTTTACTGTTGGGGAAACCTGAAAGCTGCTTTTTTTTTTTTTTTTCTAATTACTAGCCCCAGGATCTGGATGCCACCCAGACAAGGACATTGTTATGTATATCTGGCTTTGTTGTCTAAACTTTGCTCTACCTATTTTAAAGTTGATTGGTTGAATAAAATGCAGGAACCTGGAATGGATGGAAGAGAGGTAGACAGGAAAAAGGTTGTGGGGCTTCTGGGACAGAAAGGAGGATCATGAGGAATAAAAGCCAGATGAGGAAGAAGAAGACATGCTATGGGTTAGATGGAAGATTCATATCTCCACGTGGCATGGAGAATAACAACCCAAGGGGATGTATGTATATGTTGGGGTTTTATTTGGAAAATAGAATTATAAGCTAGTTTAGATGGGCCAAGATTGCTCAATCCAGGCTAAGGCTTGTTAAATTTCATCAGGTGTCTTAGTGTGATCATTTATAATGATGGATTAAGGACTAATACTACCAACCAACTTACGATAATATAAGAAACATGGAAATAATTTAGTTAATTATTTCAACATTTACAGTACCAGGCATGAATTCCCTTGTACTGAGCAGGCCTTATGTCATATTAATGAGCTACTGACTACACTCAAAATAAAGTGTCACAATTCCATGCCTTCGGATAGTTTGTCAGGCCATTGTGATTTAGAGGTATTACAGTTGAGTAAGACTGTAATACTATAAGTGTCATAAGATAAGGGAGGACACTTTCTTATCAGTTCCAACTCTGTTCCTCCAAGCCCTATGTCCAAGTTAGTGGTGTATTTGGCAGTAGACAACTAAGGGCAATGACAATATTATTTTGGGAGCCTCTTAGACTATCCTACATTTTCATTACTAGCACCCAATTGAAGTGCTTTGCCTCTTAATTGAACATAATTGTAAAACAAAACAAAAAAACTTTTACTAGTTTCTGTCAGATGCTCCATGACAAATGGTTTCATTGGTCAAATAAATTTAATTATCCGCACAGAGAACTTATTTGATCATCCTATTTAGAAATACACCTCTAGTCCTATCAACAGGCAAACTGTACTGCTTTTCTTATTACATCTTCATATTTCTCCATGCCATTTATTATGTACACAGTACAGGATTTATGTCTACTATGCTGCCTATCTTATACCAATTCAATGTGAAAGTATATGCGGAATTTAGTTTGTTTTGCTAACATTTATATCTTGTAGTCTTTTCATTTTTCCAATCTAGTTTAGAGAAAAATGAGCAGGGAAACTGGTCCAGATCAAATGATGAAGTAGTGACACCTAATTTTCTACTCCCTATCCCTACATGCACACACATACATTATTATAAGTTAACATCCAATTTATTTGAACTGTGCTTTTCTGATTAAAATTCACCTTAGAAATAAAGGTCAAGGCTAATTGGCAAGGATGAGAGCACAGAATTTCTGATGCTTCCTTGACTCCTGTCAAGATAGAGCATTTTGTATGATGTAAAGTTGTTGGAAAATGGCCTTTGGTGTTCCTATAACAGACAATAATAATGAATTTATAGAGTGTTTTGCTAGAGGCCAAATGAAGTGGACAAAAGATCTGTGTTGTGCTGTCTTTCTCAAGGGAGATGGCAACAAGTACTGATGAGGTCTTTCTTTGGGGAAAAAAAAAGAAGAAATCTGTGAGGATGTTGCTGTTCATCTTACCTGTTCTCAGATCTCTTTCTTAGCTGACTTGGCATGCTCACAGCTGACATTTGCTCTCTTGCCTCTAGTGTGAAAGTACATGTAATGGTTCAGGAGAATTTTGGCCTGATAGTACTGGGGTTACCCCCTTTGTATACAGAATCTCTGACAAGTATTTTTTTTTGTGGTACTTCAGTCTATATGCATAATGAAATGATGTACACACACACACACACACACACACACACACACACACACATATGAATTGTGGATCAATGAGAGGTAAAAATTAGTCCAATGGGTAGAAATATTGTATTTATGCATTTGTGTATTTTTAAGTAACTATACACAAATATTGTCATGTTTCAGTCTTGTTTTTTTTCATGTCTAACTTTCTATATTTTATTCACATCTATTATTCCTAGATAATATCTCATTGTCTTGTCTATTAAAGAGAAAGATGTATTGATGTTGTTAGTAGTTGAAATGATATTACTTGTTGGAATCTGTCTGAATTGATAACTTATAGGTCATCCCACCATAAGTGTTCCTTGGAGTACTTAGTTTAATGCACACTAATTTTTTAATTATCATACTGCATAATCTGTTGTAGCCATGACTACTGGCTTCCGAAATTACTGTCTTGGGGCTTATTTGCCATGTTTTGTTGATGGTGGGCAGTCTTATCCAAAGAAAGCAGGAAAATTGAAATGACAGGTCATTTTTCTCATTATGTTAAACTTATCATTCAGAATTATACAATGTAAATTCATAAAGACATATCTTTATATTGTTATATCACTTAAGGCTGTAATCATTGCATCTGTAGAATGCATCTTTCAATGTTGATCAGTATCTTGTATTCCAGTATAAAGGGTGGGCAGGGATAAGCTCCTACCCCCATAAACCAGATGAAAATATGGATATGTGAGTTCCCAGATGATCCTACAAGGATAACTCAGAACATTTTTGGCCTTACCTGTATTTTTTTCTTCTCTCCTTGTATAGCCTTAATGGACAGAAGAATGTAGACAATTCTGTATCACTTATGCCACTGAGCCAGGATTTCACTATAGTGTAGTGAGGAGGTTAGAGAGGTGGGCATTTAAAAGAAATTTAGTGAAGGGGAGATTATTAGAAG
>CAJQZJ010000262.1:194018-211579 GCA_907164525.1 Lophiomys imhausi | reverse complement strand
TCTACAGTTGAAACAAGGGCTTTTCTTGCCCAGTGGCTAGCTTGACACTTAATGCAGCCATCTCCAAATCTACATTCTTCGATGCTCATCATCTTCTTGAAGTAGAATGGAGGGTACTGTCAGGAGTTGACATGCCTCAATATCAAAAACTCTTAAGTTGAGAAAATATCTTTAAATGTCATATTCTACAGATCTCTTGGGGGTTTTTGAAGACTATCTATCTATCTCCATATATTTGAATAAGCAAATGTTGTGCGTGTCTTAGCAACTTAATATCTGATTAACTTAGAAAATATCTGTGATACACTAGTGTATATCAAAAGGCCTAGAATTTCCCATTTCATTTTAAGAATTATATAGGTATAGTATCTTAAAAAGAGTTAACCTTAATTTTGTATCAGTATACAAATTTCTATACCAACATAGCCAAATACAACCTTAATTTTGTATCAGTGTACAAAGATATGAGAATAGATTCAATAATCTACTCTTTCTCCTTTATCATTCCTATAACATGTCTATATACCTCCTTTTTTTCTTTTCAAGTTTTTCCCCCTATATAAAAGATAAAGAAGGATTGAGAAAAGAAAAAGAGAAAAATATCTGGGTTTACCCTCCTAAACCTTGTTTAAAAAGATCATTTAATAACTTGTAACCAGTTCTCCTAAATGACAACAAACATCTTATAACCCATCAAATGAGCAAAAAAAAAAAAAAAAAAAAAAATCACCCACTGCACCTTATGGGAATGGATCATCGCTCTCTTAAAATTGCTTCCTGCTGATGTGGGAAACAGGGGAACTGTTTGGGGATTCAAATGAGAATGGAAAAATGATTAAGCAAGTTAATAGTAACATTTGTTGTCCAGTCTTTTTTTGTGCTCAGCAATTTGAAATGTCTTGAGAAGTTTTTTAAACAGAAGCTGAACTTTGGGTGGGAAAGTTCAGGGCTTTACTGAAATCCTGGCTAGAACAGTCTGTGTTACTGAACCATCTTAGCAAGCCATTTTAAAGTTGTTATGGATGGAGATTTTTGAAGAAATAGCTATTGAGAATCTGTGAGGCTGGATCATCTGGGCTATTTGTCTTGTCTTCTTTGGTGTCTATTCTCTTTTCTTCAGAAATTTCAGTTGTCTTGTTGTCTCTGGACTCCTTAGTTAGATGCTTTTAGTCTCCTGGAAAGATCATAATAGAACCCCGCCCTAATCCTAATTCTGAGGTGTTACTTTTTTGGCTGGTAATATCTTTCCTAGATAAAATTGGACTTTTTTGTCATAGAAAAAAATGTTATCTTTCAATTGAGACTAAAAAAATTCTTTTGAAATTTTGGAACTAAATACACCTTTAAGTGTATATATTTTGAGATCACAAAGACCTAAATTTTGAATTTCAGCCTGCCTTTTGCAAGCTGCTTTTCAGCTGAAATCATTGCAATTCCAATGTGCCTGTCTCTGCATCCCAAGTGTTGGGATCAAATGTGTGTGCCTCCCAAGTGTTGGGATAAAAGATGTGAACTACCACACCAGGATCTAAGTTTTTCTCTATTTGGAACTTGCTCTTTATCAGGCTGGCCGTGAACTCAGAGATCTGCGTGTTTCTGTGTCTAGTGTGTTTCCTCTCAAGTGTTGGGATTAAAGGTGTGAACCACCACCACCCTGTGCATTGTAACTCTAGAATTTAGAAGACAACTAACTGTATAGTCATCCTCCTGTCTCTGCTGGAATTATAGGCTTGGACTAATACCACCCTGCTCAAATAATTTATCTTAGCTCCAAATTACTTCAACTCTTAGAGATTTAGAAAACCAGTTTGAACTGTAGTAATCCTTAAATTACTTACACCATTTTAAATCTTGTAACTACATTTTTAATAACAAACAATGAAAATATCCTTTATGTAAAAGAAGAAGTCATACAAACTGATATCCAAGAGGGTCTGAGTGATATGACAGTCTACACAGTCTAACATTCTAACATGAAATTAAGACCATTTTGCATTTCATGCCAGTAATGCAAGTATGCCTTTGGTAATTATTATCTAAAAATATTATTTTTCATTTTTATTGTATTTTTCATGTATTGCTATCCATTTTTAAAATGTTTATTTATTACTTCAAGTTACATCTCCATCACAGTGCTCTCTTTCCACCCCTCCCAGTCCCACCCTCCCACCCTCTACTCCCTCTCCCCTCTATCCTACTCCTCTGGAGTGCGGTGTCCCTATATATCAGACTCCAGTTCAGCAGTCATATGAGGGCTAATAGCTTCCTCATATACTGGGGCCCTGCAAGGCAGCACCACTAGAGCAAAGTGTCTCGTTGACACGAAAAAAATTCTATGTTCATGTTCCCATTGGCTGTAGTATAGGTATCCTATACTATATGAAAATTAATTTATTTTTCCAAGTTATAACTTGACCTCAGTCCCCTCACTCCTCCCCTCCAGTCCCTCCCTCTTCCTCATCTCCCTCCTCTTTCTCTTCGAATGAGGGGAGCTTCCACTTATTAAACTAAGAGCTTTTTCTTGTATTGGGTCTTGATACAATTTCGCATATGATTGTCTTCTCTATCACTGTATATGGAAGCCCATCTAGGGTAACGTGTTCTACTAACATGCAACAAGGTCCATGACTCACTGCTGGGTGGAGATATTGGGATGATACTGATAGATTTTGAAGGTTGGAACTGAAGGGAAGTGAGGATATGTGTGAAGGCTACTGGAAGTGGGGCAGTATTTTGTATATTTTGACTTTTATTGGAAGATAATGCATATGCCCTAAAGTCCTTCCAATCACTCACCTGTAGAAAAAAAAATAAATTGCTTTGTGCACTATTTGTAGAAATAATTAATTAAAATTTTTACCAGTATTTCTATTATCATTAATTGGCCAGCGGGTGTTAATCCTTAACCAGACCTTATAAATGAGTACACACAGACACCACATGGATTTTAACAAGCTTTGACCTGAATTTTGCAATCTTGGTCCACCTAAGCTAGCTCTTAATTCTATTACCCAAATATGACCCCATATATAAATACGTCCCCTTGGACTGCCACTGTCCATGCTATGTGGATGTTCCTGGCCATGTGGAATGAGGTTCTTTTTTCTAACCCATGGTGTTTGTCCTCCTTCTTCCTGCTCCTGGCTGGAATGCACTAATCCTCTGGGTAAAATGCAGGGTTCCTGTTCTAATCTCAGGAAGTCCTGCCTTCCTATACTCTTTCTGTGCAGCTAATTGGCCATCAGCTACTTTTATTAACCAATCAAGAGAATCCCTAAGAAGGGGCAGTAATCAGATCTCAGCATTGAAATCAGCCTATCAGAAGCAATGATATTAGGCTTTCCCTCAACATTCACCTCCAATACCATCACTGGTCCATCTTTTAACACTGTAGATTAGCTTTGCTTTTGTTCTTTGTTTAGGAATCATGACCCAGTATGTCTTTCTTCATTTTTTAAAAATATTTGTTTATTTTGCTTTGCTTTTCCAGACAAGGTTTCTCTGTTTAACCCTGGTTGTGCTAGAACTAGCTTTGTAGACTAAGTTATGCTTAAACTCAGAGATCTATCTTTTTCTACATCCTGAGTGCTGGGATTATAGGTATGAGCCATCACTGGCAGTTTATATTGAAGTAATCTTAATTTTTTCATCAATCCAGGTCATATTCATGAAATTTGAGTGGAGGTTCACCAATTAAGCATTGATCACTGATTCCACACTCATAGTCTTCTCCAGTGCCAATATCCTGTCCTGTAGTCATATGTCTGTTACATAACACTGACCACAGTGATACAAGACCATCTTCTATAGTCTTTGGAATAATAAGTGGGACACCTATCTTCAGTGCTTTGCTGAGGACTGTTTAGTAATTCCAGATGCTGATTCAAGACATTGTTCCAGATGAATGGGCTGCAGAGTTTATCAGTAACATACTTCAGAGTTAAGTTAGAGTGGACACCCCAGAAATCCAGAAGCATCTCTAAATTGGATATTGCTGCAGTCACAATATCTGACCACTGAGCACACCATGGTATATCAATAAATTGATTCCAAGAACACATCAAAAGTATCATACACCATGACCAAGTAGGCTTCATCCCAGTGATGCAGGGGTGGTTCAACATATGAAAATTGATCAACGTAATCCACTGCATAAACAAGCCTAGATGGGGTGCCATATCCAGCCCCAGTACAAGAGGAAGCTCTTGACCCTCACATGACTTATGAATTGAGGGAGTATGATATATGGGGGGCTCACCTTATCTGAGGAGAAGGAGAGGACTAAGAAGAGGAAAAAGACGAGTATGTCCATCTTTAAGTCAAGCTTCTGTCTGTCTATCTATCTATCTATCTATCTATCTATCTATCTATCTATCTTTGAATTTGGCTTTTAGCCTCAGTTTTTCACATACTCAGTGTCTTCTCTATCATTGTATATGGTTTCCTGTCATCCATTTATTCTTTGTACATTATTCCATTGCGTGAAAATATACTTTCCGTTTTATTATTGATCATATGATATTTTCCAGTTTGGGACTACTATGTGTTGCAGTGAACATCCTGGTACATTATTCAGTACACATATAAGTGGGTGTACTTATTGGTAATATGCTCCCAAATAAAATTGCCAAGTCATAAGGCACATTACTTTTCAGCATTAGTGAATTTAATATTCAATTTTAAGTCCTAGAGGTAATTCTAATCCATAGACAAGGATGAGAACTACTGATCTATAGTATCTACCAAAAAAAGGTTTAAAGCCACACTGTCAATGCCTAGGTGAGATCTTTAAAGATGTAATATTTAAGAAGATGAATTACAGGAATCATCCACACTGCCTCGCAGATAATGTAGTAATTGTTGTTTCAATAGTTAGCTTATGTTCTGCAAAGGAATTGGGGTGGGTGGGTTAGTTCCAGATGCTGGCTCTTCCATTTTCTTTTTTCCTCCATTTGACCATGACTTTTCTCAGGTTCAGCAAAGTGGAATACCCACCAAGAACTGGGGCTGAGGGAAAACATTGCCAAGTACTGTTAATTATTAATGAAATGAATTTACATCAAACCACAGGGTATTAAAGTGTCTTAAGATGGATAGCAAGCTCTTGGTAAGGCTTTTCCTATTCTCAGGTGACTAGAATGATGTGCTCATATAGGAGCACATTAATTTACTAGAAGCATTGCTCCCCCTGGTACAGCCCAGAGTTGGATGTGAGTCCAGTCCAAGGATAGCAGGTTCCTAAGCAATTTCAGTGTATGTGGCCACAGTGAATTGAAGTGATGTGAGCATAATATGCCTGGCTAAAATGAGCTTTAACCATAACTCAGAGTCAAATATCTCATGTCATGACCACAAAGCAGCAGGGAGGGAAGAGGACCCTGCTATTAGATATAGGGAGACTTCACCTCATTTGAAACCCCAGCATATCTTTCCTTGTTGAATCACTTATTCTCCTAGAACCTTGAATCCCTTTATATACAGAACAGGATAATCATACATGCCTCCAGGAATTAAGTAGAAGTACTCAGAGTCAGCACCCAGTAAATAGCAGCTACTATTGTACACTATGGTATGAGATTTCTGAGAACATACCTATGTAGTAGAAAATAGTAATGAAGAGAAGGTGATGCTCCAAAGCTAGTCCAACAGATGGCAGGCCCATATTGAAAATGGAAATGTTTCCTGCTGCTACAGATTCAAAGAGCTTTGAGTCTATGTAAACTAGAAAGTAAAAAATAAAGGGAAAGAAAAAGACTGGATACCAGAATTTTCTATTACTTTATTATATACACATATACCCACAGGCACATAAATGTACTAAGAAAGGAAGGATAGCTAACTATGCTTTAGGACTGATAAAGAGGTTATGTGAGCTCAGTAGGGGCTTTTAGATACATGAATATCAAAACTAAGGGGTTACAAAATGTTCTTATCACTTATAGAATGTTCTCTCTAACTATTTAGGCCATTAGAATAAAATTGATTTAGACAGGGTTGTGATATGATGTGAAGAATCTAAGTGGTAGACAAGTTATGCATCCAAGACCTAGATGCCAAATGGCATGGAAAGCATATGAGTGCAACATTTATTAGCACTTATTTTGTTAAGGCATTGGGATCACTAATCCTTGTATGTGTGTGTACTTTTCTCATAACTTATCAAGAGAGATGGAATTATTGCCCCCATTTTCCAAAGGTAAATCAGAAAGTTCACTTCAATTAATTTGAAGACTTTCTAAACTGGAAGTATGTTGATTTCTTTGGTCCTTAACTTGTGCACTTATTCATCCCCTATGGAGCTTTTCTTGTGGACAACAGTGCCTGTATGAAAGGCAGGGAACTACTCTGTTGCTAAGTACAAGCCATATTCAAAATGAATGTGGCACTGTTTTTTTTTTTTTTGTGTGTGTGCATTCTTTGTATTCAGTGATTTAGACTGGATTATTTCAAGTAGTGAAAATAGTATTTTTCTTCAATTGATAGCAAGAAACTTATTTTGTGATTAAAAGGTCATTTTTATATTTAAACAACATCTAATTCATTGGGAAAATATCCTGGAGCAGCATTATTTTGCCTGGGACCATATAATAATCATTGGCAAACACTTGTTATTTTTTAAAAATACACAGGTCATTAATTGCTTAGTTTAAATACCCTTTATGAAGTGAGTGAGTAATAGAATAATATATGGCTTAGGAATAAGTACAGGAGGTATATACTCAAGAGTATATATTAATATGGAACCCTAGGAGCTTAATACATACACAAGTTTCTCACTGAAAGAGGGAAAGCAGATTCAGAATTCAGAATCCCTAACTATTGATTAAAGCAGTCTTTGGTGTATAAGAGAAATTACTTCTGGTTGTATATATGCAAACATGTTTCAATACCTAAAATATATTCTTATTGGAGTTATATTTATATACAATTCAGTACTACCTTCAAAATTTCTATACTTTTAATGCTGGTAGATTTCCATCAATTTATCTATATGAAAGTGTAAAAATATTACATTAGTGTGTGTGTGCACATGTGTGTGTGTGCATGTATGTACATGTTTGCTACAACATGATGGTGGAGGTCAAAGAACATGTAAGATAATTTTTCTTCTCCTACTGTATTGGTCCCAGGGATTGAACTCAGTTTGTGAGGCTTAGTGGTAAGCTCCTTTTCATCCAACAAATTTTTTATTTGAAATTATTCTGCACATACATTGGGTTTTTCTCTCCTGGAAATAATACCTGGGTTATATAGCATTTATATCAGAAGAATATACAAAGGTAATAGCCACTATGTAGGAGTAGTAAAAGTTGTGATAGACACACAAACCAAAGACATTGTGTGTAACTGAGATACAGAAAGCTTGGCTCTGCTTTGAAAGTATTCCCTCTTGTCCCTGTCTCTTGCCTGCCATTACCAATTTTCCATTTCCAGGATGCCTCAAAAACTAACCAAGAACAAGCCCAGCACTTGATAGAGCAGTGATGTTCAGAATTGGGTGAGTGTATGAATCTCTTGGAAACTAATGAAAATACTGAGACCTAGTTCCTTACTAACTTTAATAAGACTGGACCTCTGCACCCTTGAGTTCTTCAAGAACTTCTGACTCATTTGTGCCTAAGTTGGAGAAACACTGGCTTGGACTAACATTGCCTCATTCCATTGGATAAAATCTGGTTTATGCAAGCACTTGTGTGTTTGCTGCATTTTCTTTCTAGAATGTGTACTATGACCTCTTACAGGATATCTGATTTCAGGAGAATTTGTACATTTGAAACTGAATTACTCAAAGTGAAAAAATGCGATTTTATATCCTTTTATGTTGATGACCTTGTCCCTGACCTGTGTCTTTGTTATTTTTTTATCTTTTGTTTTGGTTTTACAGTCATTTTCTTTGAAGTTTTTTTCTGAGCAGAAATAATTTTACCAAAAAGTACTCTAATGAATCTAAGATGTGGGATTTCATAGGAAATACTAGCACCAAAACAAAGACAAAATAATTGTTGACTGAAGACAACATTCATTTGGAAGAAAATGTCCACTTCCTATTAATTTTCTTCCTTTTTCATTTTCATTGGCTTGAGACTGGGCTCAAGTTTTAGTTTTGTGTGTGACAATGTTTTCATTTGTGAAATGAGGAGGCTCATTTATAACACTAGTAACTACCTTGTGGGGTTTTCTAGGATGATGACTAGATTCACATATGAAAACACTTATTCCTGGATACTTAGTGAACTAAATGAATGCTCCTTATATTACCATTGTTTCCCACTAATCATTGATATATTTCATTTCTCCCCATGCTCCTCTTGCTTCCTTTCTGGATTATACTGAAATTGAAAACCAGAGGATTCTATCAATATTTTAAAAAGAAATTAGACTTCATAAAAGACAAAATCAAATTAAACTAGCATCATTGTTACTACTAAGTACTTTTCATGAGCATATGTTTTGAAACTGGAGACTGAAGTGCAGGGACAGGACTTGTCAGCCAAGGACAGTATTGGCCTGAGATTCTGAAAAAGTTGGTCAAAGACTACCTGGATCAATTCCTTTTCACACTTATGTGAAAAGCAGGTTGTAGGGCTCCTTCCGAGACCTTCCACAGAGGAGACACTTGCAATATCTGCTGGGCTGAGCCTTCCACAGTGGCCAATCCACACTACTCTCCTCTCTTTTATTTCTTGGGTGTGGGGAAGAGGCCAAGGTCAGACTAAATACATGCAGAGGAAAGGAAAGGAACTATTTGGAGTTAGAACTTCTTTCTTTTTTCATTAACCTCTTTCCCCTTGCCTTTTCTCTCCTCCCCTTCTTGTCCCATGTCTTTTTTTTTTTTTTTTTTTTTTTTTAGTATATACAGTGTGTGAATCATATTGCTCCAGGATTGATATTAGATGTTATAAAACAATCCTTTAATTTTTCCATGTTTAAGAATTAAATCCATAGTCCATAATTTTTATACTCATAATCACATCTGCACAATCTAAGTAAAAAATTATTAGGACAACTTCAAGCCAAGTGACCTCTAGATTGCTAGATGCTCAGTTTCCTGTTGTTTTACATTTTAACTTTGTTGTAGTGACTGACAGCAATTCTTAAAGTGCCAAATGTGTCCCTTAATTATGACACAAACTGTATTTCAGACAAAACACCTGCCTTTAAGCTTTCCTCCCTTTACTGTTGAGTCCTCAATTCCCTTTCAGTCATAATGACAGCCTCACTGTCCCTCATTTTCTTTCCAATATCTCTGGAGGCCTAGTTTCCACTTCTGTTTCTGTTCCCAAGATGCATCAGCTTCAGCTACAGAAGCCCAGCCAACATGGGTTACTGCAGCCTACATTTTACATATTCATAGAGGATAAGGGGTGGGGGCAGATTTCTGAAGATATGCTAATGAAATTTTCAATCACCTGAATTGTCCTCATTATTATATTTTCCCATTGAAAAAGTTAAATTGAACCCTAGATCTTCCTTATTTCAGTTTTCTTATTTCAGCTTGTCCCCAGCTTCACTGCAAAGCCCTCTATGCCTTCTTTACCACCCAATTCAAATTCTAGTTCATTTTACAACTTCAAGTTTCCCCCTTTAAAAATTTATATTCATCACTACTCACCCTCTTCTAGGAAGAGGGACATATATACTGTGTTTCTATGCACAGAAATAGAACTGTAGCCATAAGGGTTTTTTGGCATAGATAATTTGGGAAATGAGAATTTGTGATATGCAAATATGTATGTATGTATGTATGTATGTATGTATGTATGTATATTCTCTCTGTCACACATACACATATATTGTTTACTTAGCTTTATTTGTATTTAGATATTTTTAAGTGGATGAATTTCCTATCAGTTTATTATTTTCTAATTTACCAACTATCAAAAGACTATTTCTTCTTCCACAACAACAACAAATTTAGTATTGTGGTCACTGTTAGACTGCCTTAGTTTAAAATTATTCTATGAGAAATTTCCCATTTAATAAAGAAATATGATAAAATGTGCTCATGGTATTCATGTACCAATTTAAATACATAAAACTTGACTTCATCCTGCACTCATAGAACATCGCAAAGTAGTAGAATTCTGTATATTTTTCTAGTAGTCACATATTAAGTAGCTGTAGTGCCTTATCAAACTAGGACACTATCATTGGTACATTAGTATAATCAGATTATTTATTATGCTCAGTTTTTAGCATTTTGACAAATATTTATGTGAATACATACTTCTACAGCCTTTACTTCCATGTGGAAATTCATGAAACCACTGCCACAATCAAGAAATGTTTCCTCATAAGAACTCCTTATATTTATATGCCTTGGAAAACACTGAACTGTATTCTATTTATATATTTATCATTTTTAGAATTTTATACAAGTAAAATATTATTCTTTGTGATCTTTTATAAAAAATTCTCATTTAGCATACTACTGCTTAGAAACAACTAAAGTATTGCACGTGTTGATTTTTCATTAGTTTTTGTCACTGAATAGTATTTCATTTTATAGACTAGTTAATCATTCAGTTACTGAGTGACATTGGGTTGTATGCTGCTCTTGTTATTTTGGAATAAAATTGTTATGAAAATTCATGGGCGAGTTTTTAAGTAAGCATAACTTTTCATAGTTGTGTTACTTTATTAAATTTAAATTTGTTTTAATTTTGACAGGGTCTTATATAGCCCAAGCTGGCCTCAAACTTAATATGTAGTTAACAACAAGCCTGAATTCCAAGTCTTCCTACCTAGGCCTTGGGAGTACTAGGATTATAAATTTATGCAGTTTTGTGGATGCTATTCAAACTCTTCTCCAACTAAGGTATATGCTCAACCTTAATTTAATTTTGTAAGAAGTTGTCAAATTATTCAAAACAATATCCATCCTGTTTTCTATTACTATCAGTAATGTGCTGGGAATCAGGTCACTTTATCTTCTAATTAGAATTAGGGATTTGGCTATAAAATCTGTCAGTTTTATAGGAATATAATATGGCTACAATTTGCATTTTTCTAATGGATAATAAAATCAATCAAAATTTATGTGCTTATTTTTTTCTTTGTCAGTGAAAATTCTGTACTCTTTCTTTGACACTTCTGGTTGGATTTATTTGCTGAATTTTTAAAATGTTCATTTATTACTTCAAGTTATATCTCCATCATAGTGCCCTCTTTCCACTGCTCCCAGTCCTACCCTCCCACTCTCTCCTCCCTCTCCTATCCATCTCACTTCTCTGATGTGGATTGTCCCTACATATCAGCCCCTCTCAGTTCACCAGTCATATGAGGGCTAAGAGCTTCCTCTTGCACTGGGGACCCCACTTCCAACAGAGGGCTAATATTCAAAATTTATAAAGAATTCAAGAAATTAAACACCAAGAAACCAAATACTCCAATGAAAAAATGGGGAACAGAGCTAAATCGAGAATTCACAAAGGAGGAATCTCTAATGGCAGTGAGACATTTGAAGAAATGCTGAACATCCTTAATCATCAGAGAAATGCAACTCAAAAGGACTCTGAGATTCCATCTCACACCTGTCAGAATTGCTAAGATCAAACTCTAATGAAAGCACATGCTGATGAGGTTGTGGAGAAAAGGGAACACACCTCCATTGCTGATGGGAGTGCAAACTTGTACAACCACTATGGAAATCAGTCTGGTGATATTTTAGAAAACTTGGAATAGCCCTACCTCAAGACCTAGCCATACAACTTCTGGGTATACATCAAAATGATTCCTCACCAAACCACAAGGACACATCCTCATCTATGTTCATAGCAGCCTTATTTGTAATAGCTAGAAACTGGAAACAACCCAGATGTCCCTCAACCGTGGAATGGATAAAATAATTGGGGTACATCTACACAATGAAATACTACACAGCTATCAGAAAGAAGGAAATCATGCAATTCGCAGCCAAATGGATGGAACTAGAAAAGCTCATCCTGAGTGAGCTAACCCAGATTCAGAAAGATGCACATGGCATCTACTCACTTATAATTGGATTTTAGCCATATAGTACAGGATATCTATTCTACAACCAACACACAAAAAAGATCAGGAACATAGGCTTTATTTGCTGAATTTTTAACTTGTGATAAAATATACACAATGTAAATGTGTCATTATTAAAATCTAGCCATTTTAAGGATAAATTTTTGAGGAAGTAATAACAACCACGGTGTTACATAACCATCGCCACTATTTCCAAAATATTTTTGTAAGGTTCAAAGGAAACGTTGTAACTATAATTAGTTTCATATCCCCTGTTGGAACATGGTCCATGAATGAAGTTGTGTGAGGAAAATTTTTGAGAACTTATGAGAAAACTCTAAAGACAATCTTGTAATATCTGTTTCTCCATAACATGGATTTGTTCCTAGAATGTACCTTTGTGCACCTCCTGTGTATAGTAAATAGAATGGGGTTTTGCTTCATTTTACCCATTATTGTTTAGATGATGTTTCCAAGCATGAATTGACCTCCTGACTGTATAAGCCTAATCTTACGTGAATTTGCCCTTGTTACTGTATACAGCATGGACTCAAGTGAACTTTGTTCATATGACCTTTCTTAACCCTCAAAACACCCTCAAAATATAAATTGTCTCATACCTTGAATAAAATTGGCTATTGCATGAGAGTTTAGTCTGCCTCATTTTTAGGTTACACTCTCCCAGGTTCACACCTCCAAGCAGAGTGGTAGGAATCCTTCATTCCCTTCTAGCTTTTGTTAACCTTTGATCTATACTCCACTTCTATAAATTTACCTGTTTTAAATGTTTAACGGGTGGAATCATACAGTATTTGTTCTTTTTTGTTCTTTATTTTACTTGACATAATGTTTTCTCTTTATGGCTGAGTAGTATTTTATTGTGTGTGTCTTAACACATTCTGTCTACCTATTCATTAGTCCATGCCCCCTTACTTGTAAGTTTTTACCTTTTAGCTACCCTAAATGGTACTGCTATGAACAGTTGTTTGCAAATAACTGCATTACTTCCTATTTAAATTATTTTGTCTATATACCTATTATTGGAGATTCTAAAACATATGAAAATTCTATATTTAAGAAAAGTATTTATCAAACATGACACTAAAGCATAAAAACAAAGGAAAAATAAATATATTAGATGATTAAAATAAAATATTTGTATACATCAAAAGGCACCATTCACAGAATAAAAGACACCTCATAGAATAAGTAAATATTTTTTAAAACATCTATAAGAGCTTTATATATGTTTATTATTCAGAATATATAAGGAATTATAATTCACTAACAAAACCTTTCAAGTTAAATGTGGGACACACTTTCAAAAATATGTTATTTTTAATTAAAATGTAAATTGCATCCTTTCTTTTCTCAATCCAACCTTCTTATGACTTTTCATGACTCATTTTAGCTTCCCCTCTCAAATTCATGGCCTCTTTTAAAATTTTTTTTAACATTTATTTATTTCAAGTTACCTTACAATATAGTCCCCTCCCTCCTCGCTTTTCTGGCCCCACCTTCCTACCCTCCTCCCCCTCAACCTCCTATCTGTTTTTTTTTTAATTTAAGGTGTATATTTTTCCTCCCAACAGCTCCCCCTTTTTGTCCAATGAAAGGCTCTTTTTCTTATAACAATAAAACAATAAGAGCAATGAGGCCACAATTATAAAAATTATAAGCTATAACATACATTCCCAATGTCCAGTCCATACTTATTTGGCAACTGATATTAATATTCTATTATCTATATATCTCAATGAATTTAATGATGGGGTGATATTATGCATTCTAAATGTTAATCTCCCAGAAGCCTGATTGCTGTACACCAAGTGAAGCTGTATTAGCTTTCTTGTTAACCATTTTCTCTGATTGGTTAACTAATGCTGAGGCCTGAGTTTGGGCAAAGTCAGAGGTAAGCAGGACTAGGATGTGTGGGCTGTTAAAGCACAGAGCATTTTGGGTAGAAAATGTCTCCATGAGCAGAGAGGAAAAAGTCAAGAAGAAGAAGGAGGACACACGCCCTGGGTTACAAAAAAAAAAAAAAAAAAAAAAAAAAAAAAAAAACATTCTACATCGCCAGGAACATCGGCATAGTGTGGAGAATAACAGTCCAAGGGGATGTATGTATATATTGGGGTTTATTCAGTGATATATTTATGGGCAAGCTTAGATGGGCTAAGATTGCACAATCCAGGCCAAGGCTTGTCAAAAATCCATCAGGTGTCTGTGTGCTCATTTAAATGCTGGGCTAAGGATTAACCCTGCCATCCAATTAATGATAATTTAAATGCTGCTAAATAATTTGATTAATTATTTCTACAGTTTAAAGTTCTATACCCAACTCAGTTTCTATCCTAACTTGCATTACCAACTTAAAAACATCTTTTTAGACCTAGAACGTCCTTTTAATTCCTAAACAACTTATAATTTTACTGCGAGACTATAACTATCTAGTCTTCAACCACATCAGAGACCCGAGAAGAATATGTTTGAATAAACAGGAAGTGTAGAGCTAGCAACTTCCAAAACTAAGAAATGACAGACAACTGGCATCATGGACAGTCCCCAATATCTCTACATACATTAAAGCATCTATCTTCAGCCTTTTAGCCCACTATCTCTGACAGACATTGATTGTAGAGCAGGAATTATGAAGAACTTGCCTACCCTGTCTTGGCAGAGCTAGGCTGTCGACTTACCTGTATCCCCACCTGTCATGACCTCCTTTTTATTGTTGTTTTACTTAGACATACATACACACAACTAAATAATAAATACAGTCTTACAATCTGCTGAGTTCTTCTAATGTTACTTATATGTTTATGATTGGTGATCACTTGGTATTGGATAACCTATTAAGGAGGCTCATCTATGAGTAATATGATGTCTCCCACTGTGCTCTCAGAATTCTTTATTTGCCTTGGTTTCTTAGTTTCTCGGTTATTGGTATAGGAGTAGAGCTTTGTGGAATTTTCTCTATACACATTGGCATATCAACATCAACTAGTGCTGACATTGTGCAAGGTTGTTTAGGCAACTATGTTGCTGAGATTATTTCATGGGTGTAGCTTTTGTGTTGTATCTCAAAGACACAGTCTACTTCCAGTTCTCTGGCTCTCATAGTCTCTCTACCCCCCTTTCCTTAATGTTCCCTGAGTCTTAGATGTTGATTTTGTGTTGTAGATATTTCAATTGGGACTAAGTGCCCAATAGTCAGCTATTTTCTGAATTTTGACTAGTTGCAGCTTTCTGTTATGGTCTCCATCTGCTGCTGCTGCTGCTGCAAAAAAAAAAATGTTTCTCTGATAGTGGGTGAGACCTATACTTTTCTGAGGATGTAAGGATACATATTTAGAATACAGTTAAGAATTATGATGTTTCAGGAAAATGGTGGTGGTAGGTACTCCTCTAATACCCACTATCTCACCAGCCTGCGGTATTTGACATGGTTTCCAGAATCAGGCATGATTTCCCTCATGTTCACCAGGCTTTTAGTCCAATTAGAGAGCTACTGGTTATCACAAACATGCAAGTTCCACTATTCCACCTTGGGATATCTTTCCATGCTGGTCATTCATTGCTGTGGTTCATAGGTATCACAGCTCAGTAAGACAATTGACTGCTTTCCTCTCTTGGGAATTAGTATGGTACCTTCCAGTTCTGTGAAAGCTAGTCCTCAGTGAGAAAGCTGTTAGTTTAGATCTGGCTCAGATCTTCCATGTCTTGTAGGGACTCACCTTCAACTTCTGGGGTGTAACCAAAGGCAATATCAATAGCCTACATTGCTTTTATAGTCTCTTGGATTCTCCTGACCAACAACTTGAAAGAATGTTTCTCATACCCAGTATTTGGATTCTTGTTAGATAACCTAGAGCTCCCAGTTGGGAGGGGGCAGTTTCACTCCAAGTGATATAACTATACATACACTCCCTCTCTCTCTAAGTATATATGTATTGTATGTAAATTTAGGTAAATATAAAAGTGTGATTCCTTATGGCTTCTTCAAACATCCTTAGTATTATTTATCCCTCCTCCCTTGAACTGTCCTTCAGTATTGTCCTCTCTCCCCACTCTCCAAGTTTTCTCATTTTCCCATTCCTATTTCCTGCATACCATTATTCCCCTCTAGATATCCCTGTCCGAATCATAGTTCCTTTTTTCTTTCCTGATCTGTGGTTACTCCAGGTTATATATTTACACATGAAGATTTGAGGCTAGGAACAACAAATGAGACCAAACATTAGCATTTGTCTTTCTGGGTCTGGGTTACCTCGTTCCATATAATGCGTTATAATTTACCAGCAAATTTTTTGATTTTTACAGCTGGATAGAAATTGGTTTTGTATAATATATAACTTCATTGTTCATTCATCTACCAAGGTTGTTTCCATTTCCTAGCTATTTTAAAGAGAGCAGGAATGGATGTGGCTGAGCAAATATCTGTGGAGTAGCATATCCAGTCCTTTGGGCATAAGCCAAGGAGTGGTATAGCTGGGTCATATGGTAGATTTGTTTTTAGTTTGTTTTTTTTTTTTTTGAGAATATTCCACTCTGTCTTATTCTCTCATTTGCTGAGCTTGGAACTAGGATGGTACCTGTGAATCCCTAGAGATCTTTTCTCTATTATCCTAAGAAGACACAAACCATTCATCACCATTGAGGTTACAGGTATATACAGTTACACTGGGCTTTTTAGAAGGTTGTTTGGTATTGAATTTAGATATTTATACATGAGCAACAACTATTCTTACCTACATAAACATCTCCCCAGTTGTGCTTTTTTCATCTGAACACACGCACACAACAGCACCACTACCATATATTTATGAGTCATCATGTTTTTTAGTTTTTATGTCTGACATTACAATACTATTTTAAGTAGTTTTGATCTATATTATTCTAAATAATTTTGGTTTATATTATTAACAATAGAAGTCATATTCATTATGCAAGCTTCTGATTAAAGACAAGAGAATTTTAAAGGTCACCTGGAATCTTAACATTCAAAAAAAAAAACCCTACTGTTGAATATTTTATTGCAAATCCCTCCAGGACCTATAGAACATTTAAACTCTCAGTTGAGTATACTCAATTCTCCTTTATCACATAGTTGATGTTGATCATCTCTAGGAGAATAATTCATCTCTGAACTTTATGTTTGAGGGATTGCAACATGAACAAGTGAAATTGAGCCATCTGCCCACTTTGCATTGATGACCAGAACCTCTTTGTGGAGTAAATGCCCATCCTCTTTCCTAACTTGTGATATGATTCACAATTAACAGAAACCACAAGAATTTCTTTCAATTCTTTGTCTCCTCATACTTTCCTCTGAGAATAAAAGCAGCTCTAAACTCCAGATAATCTACTTTCCTGAGAACACTTCCTTGATTGGCAGTACAAACTGAAACATCTAATAGTTTGCATCTCTCCCTATTAATTTAATTCAGGGGAGGGTCTAGTGGCAGGGAATAAATATTACCTGTGTCATATTTTCATGGAAATATTTAACTACAGAGCATGGCCTATTGCAGTCTCAACCCGAGCAACCTCAAGTTCTCTTTGAG
>CAJQZJ010000262.1:106368-139018 GCA_907164525.1 Lophiomys imhausi | reverse complement strand
TATGTATATATCAGGCATGCATGTGGCATATATATACATATATATGTATATATATATATGCAAAAGGAATGCAAATGGGGCTATATATAATACCCAAATATATCTATCTATCTATATCTATCTATCTATCTATCTATCTATCTGTATATATCTATATATCTATATATCTATATATAGATATATAGATATATCACATGCATGCCTGATGCTCACAGAGGCCCGAAGAGGGCATTGGATTCCTTGAGATTGGAGATGGTTGTGACCTGCCATGTGGGTGCTGGTAATCTAGCTCTTATGCAAGAGGAGTAAGTGTTTTTAAATGGTGAGACATCATTCCAGTCCATAAATATGACTCTTTTATACTAATGCTTTCATTAGTATAGTATATGCAATGCTGGATTTATCTAATTTTACTTAGGTTATTGGAGATCAACCATAACTTGACATATTTTTTATGTTTATTTATTATTTCAAGTTACATCTCCATCACAGTGCCCTCTTACTTCCCCCATCCCATCCTCCCATCCTCCCACCCTCTCCCCCATCCCACCTATCCTATTCCTCCTCTGCAGTGGGTGTCCCTACATATCAGCATTCCCCCATCCAGTTCAGCAGACATATGAGGACTAAGAGTTTCCTATTGCCCTGGGAGCCCACATGGCAGCACCACTAGGGCAAAGTGTCCCACTAAAAGGTAACAAGTCTATGTTCCCCTTCCTTTTGGTGTGTTGGTTGTAGGATAGTAATCCTGAACTATATGGCTAAAATCCAATTATAAGTTAATAGATGCCATGTGCGTCTTTCTGAGCCTGGGTTAGCTCAGTAAGAATGAGCTTCTCTAGTTCCATCCATTTGGCTGCAAATTGCATGATTTCCTTGTTTCTGATAGCTGAGTAGTATTCCATTGTGTAGATCTACCACAGTTTTTTAATCCATTCTTCAGTTGAGGGACATCTGGGTTGTTTCCAGTTTCTAGCTATTACAAATAAGACTGCTATGAACACAGATGAACTTATGTCCTTATGGTTTGGTGAGGAATCATTTGGATGGATACCTAGAAGTGGTTATGACTTGGTCTTGAGGTAGAGCTATTCCAGGTTTTCTAAGATATCACCAGACTGATTTCCATAGTGATTATACAAGTTTGCACTCCCACTAGCAATGGAAGATTGTTCCCCTTTATCCACAACCTTGCCAGCATGTGCTGTCATTTGAGATTTTGATCTTAGCCATTCTGACAGGTGTGAGATGGAATCTCAGAGTCTTCTTGAGTTGCATTCTGATGATTAAGGATTTTGAACATTTCTTCAAGTGTCTCTCAGCCATTAGAGATTCCTCCTTTGTGAATTCTCCATTTAGCTCTGTTCCCCATTTTATTTTCTTGAGTTCTTTGTAAATTATGGATATTAGCCTTTTGTTGCATGTAGGGTTGGTACAGACCTTTTCCCAATCTGTAGGTTGCTGTTTTGTTTGAATGACATTGTTCTTTGTCTTACAAAAGCAAAGTGTCCCACTAAGAGGCAACAAATTCCATGTTTCTGGTCTGTTGGTTGCAGGGTTGTTATCCTGTACTATATGGATAAAATCCAGTTATAAGTGAATACATGTCATGTGCATCTTTCTGGGTCTGGGTTAACTCACTCTGTGTGAGCTTTTCTAGTTTCCTCCATTTGGCTGCAAATTGCATGATTTCCTTGTTTCTGATAGCTGAGTAGCATTCCATTGTAATAAATGCACCACATTTTTTTTTATCCATTCTTCAGTTGAGGGACATCTGGGTTGTTTCCACTTACTAGCTATTACAAATAAAGTTGCTATGAACATAGCTGAGGAGATTTCCTTGTGGTTTGCTGAGGAATCTTCTGGGTGTTTGCCCAGGAGTGGTATGGTTGGGTCTTGAAGTAGAGCTATTCCAAGTTTTGTAAGGTATCAACAGACTGATTCCACAGTGGTTGTACAAGTTTGCACTCCCACTAGCAATGGAGGCATGTTCCCCTTTCTCCACAACCTCACCAGCATGTGATATCTTTTTTTGAGTTTTTGATATTAATCATTCTGACTGATGTGTGATGGAATCTCAGAGTCATCTTGAGTTGCATTTCTCTGATGATTAAGGATGTTGAGCATTTCTTTAGGCACATCTTGGCCATTAAAGATTTCTCTTATATGAATTCTTGGTTTAGCTCTGTACCCCATTTTTGATTGGATTATTTGCTTTCTTCGTGTTCATTTTCTTGAGTTCTTTATAAGTTTTGGATATTAGCCCTCTGTTAGATGTGAGGTTGGTAAAGATCTTTCCAAATCTGTAGGTTGCTGTTTTGTTCCAACAGTAGTGTCCTTAGCCTTACAGAAGCTTTTCAGTTTTATAAAGTCCCATTTATTGATTTTTAGTCCTAGAGCCTAAGCTATTGGTGTTCTGATAAGGAAGTTGCCACCTGTGCCAGTGAGTTCCAGGCTTTTCCCCACTTGCTCTTCTATCAGATTTAGTGTGCTGAGCTTTATGTTAGGTCTTTGATCTACTTGGACTTAAGTTTTGTGCAACGTGATAAATGGAGGTCTATTTGCATTCTTTTACTTGTTGACATCCATTTAGATCATTGCCATTTGTTGAAGATGCTTTCCCTTTTTCATTGTATGGTTTTGGCTTATTTGACAAAAATTAAGTAGCTATAGGCGTGTGAGTTTATTTCTGGGTCTTCAATTCAATTCCATCAATTGACTGGTCTGTTTCTATACCAGTACCATGCTATTTTATAAGTACCACGTGCTAACAGATTGCACCATTTGATCATCCCCATGGTGTTTTTATTACTGTTTCTCTGTAGTACAGGTTGAACTCTGGAATGGTTATACCTTTAGATGTCTTTTTTATTTTACAGGATTGATTTAGCTGTTCTGGGATTTTTGTTATTCCATATGAAGTTGAGAATAAAGTTAAGAATTTGTATCCCCTTGATCTCCTTTAGTTGCCTTATTGCCCTAGCTAGAACTTCAAGTACTATGTTGAAAAGATATGGGGAGAGTGGGCATCCATGACTTGTACCTGATTTTAGAGGAAATGCTTTAATATTCTCTCCATTTAACTTGATGTTGGCTACTGTCTTGCTATATATTGCCTTTATTATTAGTAGGTATGGTCCTTGTATATCACCTCTCTCCAAGACTTTTACATGTAGGGGTGTTGGATTTTGGCAAATGCTTTTTCAGCTTCTGGGAGATAATCATGTGTTTTTTTTTTTCTTTCAGTTTGTTTATAAGGTGGAATAGTTGATGAATATTCCTATGTTCTACCAGTCCTGCATTTCTGGGATGAAGCCTACTTGATCATGGTGTATGATACTTTTGATGTGTTCTTGGATCCAGTTTGCAAGTATTTTATTGAGTATTTTCACATCTGTGATCGTGAGGGAAACTGTTCTGAAATTTTCTTTGTTGGTGTTTGTGTAGTTTAGGTATCAGGGTGACTGTAGCCTCACACAATGAGTTTAGAAGTGTTCCTTCTATTTCTATTTTGTGGAAGAGTTTGAAGAGTATTGGGATTAGCTCTTCATTCAAATTCTGGTAGAATTCTGTGCTGAAACCATCTGGCCATGGGCTTTTTTTATTTTTTATTTTTTTGGGTTGGGAGAATTTTAATGACTTTTTCTATTTCCTTAGGGGTTATAGGACTGTTTAATTTGTTAACCTGATCTTGATTTAACTTTCATAGGTGGAATCTATCAAGAAAAAAGCCCATTTTGTTTAGGTTTTCAAATTTTGTGGAGTACAGGTTTTTGAAGTAAGACTTAAAGATTCTTTGGATTTCCTCAATGTCTGTTGTTATTTTTTCCTTTTCATTTCTGATTTTGTTGACTTGGGTATTTTCCCTCTGTCTTTTAGTTAGTTTGCCTAAAGGTTTGTCTATTTTGTTGATTTTCTCAAAGAACCATATCTTGGTTTTGTCAATTCTTTTTATTGTTGTTTCTGTCTCTAAGTTAATTTCAGCCCTGAGTTTGATGATTTCCTGCCATCTGCTCCACTTGGGAGTGTTTGCTTCTTTTTTTTTCCTAGTACTTCCAGTTCTGGTGTTAAGTTGCTAATATGAGCAGTCACCATATTATTTTTGAAGGCACTTAGTGCTATGAACTTTCCTCTTAGCACTGCTTTCATTGTGTCTTATAGGTTTAGGTATGTTGTGCTTTTCTTTTAATTGATTTTTAGGAAGTCTTTGATTTCCTTCTTTATTTTTTCTCTATTCCCTGAGGTCCTTGAGTAGAGAGTTGTTCAACTTCCATGAATGTGTAGTGTAGAAAAAAATAGCTGATTAAATTGGTTAACCAGTATTTATATTATCTTTAATTGTTTCTGTGTTATAAATCCTTAACCTGCCACTATAAATGAATACACACAGACACCCTGTGGATCTTAACAAGCCTAGGCCTGGGTTGTGCAATCCTAGACCATCTAAACTAGCTCATAATTCTATCACCCAAATATGACCCTATATATACATATGTCCCTTTGGACAATTATTCTCCACATTAAGCTGATGTTTCAGGCCACGTCGAAGGATCATCTTTAATCTACCCCATGGCGTGTCCTCCTTGTTTGCTCCTAGCTTCTTCTCCAGAAACCTTTCTCTTTCCAAGATGTTCTGTGTCAAAAAGCCCACAAACCTTAGTCCCACCTATCTCTGTCTTTGCCCAATCTCCACGCCTCAGCATTTATTTATCCAATCAGAGTCAATTAAGTAACAGACAGCAAACAGGACCAATTAACATTTAGATGCTTAACACCACCCCATCATTTCCCTCCTTTTGTCTAATAAAAAGAATATTTTTTTAATAATTTACTTTTTATTTCTTCAAGTTACATCTCAATCACAACCTCCTCCCTACTCCCCCCTCCAGTCCTATCCTTCCACCCTCCTCCCCCTCAAACCTCCATCCCCTACCCTTTCTTTTTTTAGTTTAACATTTTTCTTTTTCCTCCCAACAGCTCTCCCTTTCATTCCAACAAATAGTTCTTTCTCTTATAACTGTAAATACAATACAAAACAACAGAAATAAATAGGCCACAATTATGAGAGTTATATGGCTTAGCATACATTCCCAATGTCCAGTCCATATGTATTTGGCACCTGACTTTGACATTCTAGTATCTAACCATCTCCATGAGTTTAAAGTTCTATATCTAACTCAGCTTTCATACTAACTTGCCTCACAATTTTAAAAACATCTTCTTAGATCCAGAACACCCTCTTGATTCCTAAACAACTCAAAATTTAACTATGAGACTCTAGCTATCTATTCTTCAACCACCTCAGAGACCTGAGAGGGATAAATATAGTAAAAACAATAAGAACAAATATGAAACAATCAAGAAAACCATATATAAAAGGTACACACATAATGTTTAGTCTATTTGTATCAGGCAATCTTGAGGAAGAAAAAAATCATCTATCTATCTTAGTGTATCTAAAGTTATGAACCTAAATAATTTTTATCATATATGTCTTCAATCCCATCAAAGACGTAAGAAGGGATAAAGTTATTATTTGAGTGAATAGGAAGCACAGAAGAGCAGCTTCCAAAAAGAAAAAAAAATGACAGTTTGCTGTCTAGACAGTCCCAAATATCTCTCCATACCATTGGAGCATCATCTTCAGCCTTCTGGCCAAGCATATCTCATAGACATAATTGTGCAGCAGGAAATAAGGATTTTCCCATTCTGTCTCTGCAGAATCAGGACATCAACTTACCTGCATTTAAGCTCTGGTCCATCTTTGGACTGTATATAGTGTGTTGAGAGAGCAGGGACATTTTTGTCCAGTAGGAATTATCTCCTGATGGGAGATTTTTTTTTTTTTGATGCTCATTGTTTTCTTCCAAATCAAATGGGAGCTGTCAAGAGCTGACTGTCTTAAAGTCAAACAATTCTTAAAATAATAATATCTTTAAATGCCATTTTCTGTACATCTTTGAGGGTTTTAAAGATATCCATTGAACAAGGAAACTGTGAAATTTTATCAAAATTAATCTTATTTTTATCAATATACAAAATTCTATACTAATGTATCAAAAGATAACCTTATTTTAAGAATAACAACAGTTTTAAGTTTTAGAGCATATTCAGTATTCTATCCTTATATCTTATCATTTCTATATTATATACATATATTCACCTTCTTTTTCTTTTTAAGTCCTTTTCCCCTATATAAGAGAGAAAGGATAGAGAAAAGAAAAAGAAATAGAAAAGTCCTTGAGTCTAACTTCCTAAACCTTGTTTAATAAGACCATTTAACAATTTGTAACCAATCCCTCTAAACAACATCTATAATATATCAGACAACATCTATAATATATCAAATGACAAAAATATTATCCCCGTACCTTTTGGGAATGGGACATCACTCTTTTAAAATTGCTTCTTGCTGAATTGGGTCACAGAAAACCTGTTTGGGGGCCCAAATAAAATAGAAAAATGATTAAGCAAGTTAATTGTGACATTTGTTGTCCAGTCACTATGTGCTCAGCAATTTGAATGTCCTGAGCAATTTGTAGTCCATTGAACTTTGGATGGAAAAGTTCAGGGCTTCATTAAAGTCCTGGCTGGAAAGGTCTGTGAGCTGGACCATCTGGGCTTGTCTTGTCTTCTTTGGTGTTTGATCCTTTTGCTTGGAAAATATGAAATTTCTCACAATTAACATATCTCTCCTTGTTTGCTCCTGGCTTCTTCTCCAGCAACCTTTCTCTTCCCAATATGCTCCTGGCTTCTTCTCCAGCAACCTCTCTCTTCCCAATATGCTCTGTATCAAAAAGCCCACGAATCTTAGTCCCAACTATCTCTGTTTTTGCCCAATCTCCAGGCCTCAGCATTTATTTATTCAATCAGAGTCTGTTGTTGTTAAAGTCCAGCTTTAATCCATGGTAGTCTCATAAGATACAAGAGGTTATTTCAATTTTCTTTTATCTATTGAGGCTTGCTTTGTGTCTGATTATATGGTCAGTTTTGGAGAAGTTTCTATGAGGTGCTGAAAAGAAAATACATTCTTCTGTGGTTGGGTAAAATGTTTTGTAGATATCTGTTAGGTCCATTTATTGCATGACCTCAGTTAGTCTCAATATTTCTCTGTTTGGTTTCGGTTTCAATGAACTCTCCATTAGTGTGTGTGGGGTGATGAAGGCTCCCACTATTAATGTGTGGGGATCAATGTGTGGTTTAAGCTTTAGAAGAGTTTCTTTTACAAATGTGGGTACCCTTGTATTTGTGGCATAGATATTCAGATATTAAAATCTCATCTTGATGAATTTTTCCATTGACAAGTATGTAGTGTCTTTCCCTATCTTTTTTTATTAATTTTGGTTTACAGTCTATTTTATTTGATATTAGGATGGCTACTCCAGTTTACTTCCAGGGAACATTTACTTGGAAAACTTTTTCCCAGCCCTTTACTGTGAGGTATAATCTATATTTGTTAATAAGGTACGTTTCCTGTATGCAGCAAAATGATGGGTCTTGTTTATGGATCCATTCTGTAACCCTGTGTCTTTTTACTGGGGAGTTGAGTCCATTGATGTTGAGTGATATTAATGACCATAGGTTCTATTTCTTGTTAATTTTATGTAGGTGGTGGTTGTGTGTTTGTATGTTTCTTTTGATTTAGTTGCAGTGGAGCTTTTTGTTTCCTGTGTTTTCTTCAATGTAGTTATCTTCTCTGGGTTGGAATCTGCTTTCTAAGATCTTCTATAGGGCTGCACTTGTGGATAGATATTGTTTAAATTTGGTTTTGTCATGGAATATCTTTTCTCTGTTTATGGTGATAGAAAGTTTTGCTGGGTAAAATAGTCTGGGCTGGCACCTATGTTCTCTTACAGTTGTAGGACATCTGCCCAGGCCCTTCTGGCTTTTAACATTTCTGAGGAGAAGTCAGGTGTAATTCTGATGAGTATGTCATTATATGTTACTTGACCTTTTTCTCTTACAGCTTTTAATATTCTTTCTTTGTTCTGTACATTTTAAGTTTCAATTATTATGTGGCAAGAGGAGTTTCTTTTATGGTCTAATCTGTTTGGAGTTCTGTATGCCTCTTGGAATTTTATGGGCATCTCTTTCTTTAAGTTTTGGGAATTTTCTTCTATGATTTTGTTGAAAATATTTCCTGGACCTTGGAGTCAGTCAGGAATATTCTCTTTCATGTATGCCTATCATTCTTAGGTCTGTCTGTGTGTCTATTAGTATGTATGTGTAGGAGTTAGATAAATTAGATTTAGGAAATATATAGGAGTTTCTGATACTGTCTCTTAATTCGGGGCCTGAAGAGCATTATCAGCATGAAGTCAGCAAAAACAGGAAAGACTCAACAGACTGAAAAACAAGTTTGAAGTCAGCAAAAACAGGAAAGGACTCAATAGACTGAAAAACAAGTTTGAAGTCAGGAAAAACAGGAAAGACTCAAGACTTGAAGAAACAAAGTATCTGGCCTGACATTGTTTTCAGCTGCTAAGTGGGCGGAGCCCAAATTAAGCTGAAACAGAGTTCCTCCTATTTGAGGACAGTGCGTGGAGCCCAGAAGAGAAGAGGCCCCTGATGCTAGAGAGCTCCAAGAGTCCTGCTGAAAAAATGGCTGGCCATTGATGGCCAGCTCTCTCCCTGAAGCAGAAAGAAGCCGGTGAGCAAAGAAAGCCTGAGCAAGACACCAAAAGGCCAAGGACTGGACCCTGTGGCTCAGCTTTTGCCTGGAGGGGTTTGATCTGTCCGATCAGTGGCCTAGGGGAAACTGTGCCTGGCTTTAAGGACTGAGGCAGAGCAGCTGAGTTCCTGATTCAAAAGAAGTAAGTTGGCCTGCAGACGGCTGGGGTCTCCCACAGAGAAGAAAGCATGAAGGTGAGATTGCAATAACCAATGACCCTGACGAACCTGCATCTGAGAGATCCAGAAGAAGGACTGCTAAGTGTGTTAAAGAATCTACAACAAAGACTGTTCCTGACGACTGAGGACCTGCCCCAGAGACTGTATCATTCTAAAAGGTTATGAAAGTGGTTGTTATGATTATCAATAGGTTTAGTGGATAGGTTAAAGGGGTTGTAGGAATTTATAGGATTAATAGTTAAGAAATTGTTGGTGTTTGTTATAAGTGAATTTAGTAATAAATAAATAAGTGATAAATAATAATTTAAAAGTTCGGTTACATGTATGTCTGTATATATGTGGATGTGTGAAGTTTGTGGGAGCTGCCTTTGCTTCATCCACTGAAGGCATGTATGAATGTATACATGCTTTTTTATCCTTCTGTTCTTTCTCTACCATCTAGCCATTATCACTGGCAGCCTAAGGTGCTATTAGTACCATATCTCCTGGCTAGCTAACGTCAGTTACAGCCTTACACCAAAAGCTATCAGGTCTGGCTAATTCCGGATTGGAGTCCCTTTGCTTCATCCATTGAAAGTGTGTGCATATGTGTGGTTTTCTTTCTATTTCTCTTTCTCACTGGCTCATGAAGAATTAAAGAACTCAGAGCTCCTTGCCACCAACTGGTACCAGTTCCTGAGTCAAAGATCCTCCTTTCCTTTTTGTAACCTCCTGCTGTTTTCAGAAGCAGACAAATCAATGGTCAGGAGCAATCAGCTCTGACCCCAATAGAGTGGAAGTTCGGAGTTTTCTGACTAGATATAAGTCATGCTAGTCCCAAGTCACCAGAGCCAATAGTTTCTGATTCCCTCCCCCATTTTCCTTTTTAATCCCTTGCTGGGATCAGCTGAGGCTCCAAACTGTCAGGAGCTACCAGCCTTTGGACCCCCAACTGATTCTACATCCTGCCTCAGTTTACCCTTGGTGTCAAAGCCAGTCTTTTACAAGCTCCATTCTACAAACTTAATTCAATGTTAAAGCATAATGCATCCTAAGCGTTTCTTAGCAGTGCTTGCTGGATTATGTATATTATGTGACATCACTGAAGCTTTGGTTTGGAGCATACAACAGCACTCTTTGCACTGTGGATACAATCAGTTCATAAAATCATAACAAATGTCAGAAATCTCTCTATTATATGCATAGTGCTTCACAAAATCTAACACTAGACCATGAAGAAACAGAAAATGGCTTTTTGGGGAAAATATAAAATGTATTCTGAGATGCAATGAAATATTTTTTCTCAATTGATCATTAACCCCAGATACTCTAAGTGTGGTTTTATAATTCATTCTAACAGAATATTTTTCTTCTAGAAATCAACATGAATACAAATTTAATTGCAAATACCTTAGGGCATTGGGTGACTTTCACTTATCACTAATGCTTCTTATTAATAGCATCATTTTCATTTTCCTCATCAATTTAAAATTTTATACTAATTACTTGTTTATTGTGCTTGTGGGCATACTCATGCACATAGCATGGTATGCATGTGGAGGAAAAAGGACAACTTAGAGTCAATTCTCTCTTTCTACTAACTGCTTCACAGGAAGAAAGCTCTGGTAATTAGGCTTTGCTGCAAGTGTTTTTACCTGCTAACTTGATGGGGGAATGTTAAGCATTCTAAATGTTAATTGTTCCTGCTTTCTGTCTGTTACTTACATTGAATCTGATTGGTTAAATAAAATGCTGAGGCCTGAGATTGGGCAAAGACAGAGAAAGGTGGGACTTCCTGGGATTAGAACAGGAAGCCTGTGCTTTAGACAGAGGATTCAGGCATTCCAGCCAGGAGCAGGAAGAAGAAGGAATTCCAGCCAGGAGCGGCAGGAAAGAGGACACATACCATGGGTTAGAAAAAGAAACCTCATTCCACATGGCCAGAAACATCAGCATATCGTGGAGAGTGGCAGTCCAAGGGGACGTATGTATATATGGGGTCATATTTGGGTAACAGAATTAAGAGCTAGCTTAGATGGGCTAGGATTGCACAATTCAGGCCAAGGCTTGTTAAAATCCATGTGGTCTCTGTGTGATCATTTATAATAGCTGCTTAAAGATTAACAACTGCCAAACCAATTAACAATAATATAAATACTGGTTAAATAATTTAATTGCCATATTTCTTATTATACTAACTTATCTCACCAACCCCCCTTTTTTTCATTGTTTCTAAAGTTGTTTCCCTTTGGCTTAAACTATGAAAGGAGAAATAGTGTGTTGTTATAAGGAACCAGTTGGGATCAGAAAGCTTGAAATCAAATGCTGTGTCAATTATGCACAGCTTATGTGCTCCATGAAGTTACTTATCTACCTTAAACTCAGTATCACAATTCATCAAATGGGAATTTTAATTTTAATATATAGAGTAGCTATGAAGTTCACAAGCAGTAATATATATGTAAGTACATTGCAAAGTGCTTCCAAATCAATTATTACATTTCTGATCTAAATTTTGTTCCAGTGGTAAAAGAGAATACCACCCCTTTCAGTTTTGACTGATGCCTTGCCTTAAAGAGTCATATGTATTCTATCCATGTTTTTTTTTCAACTTTACTGAGGGTAGCTGTGTTCTGCTTTATATTCTCACTGGTTTGACATGTTCTTTTTCCTGGCTTGATACTTGGTTGATAGGAGAGGATAAATTTGTACTATATATTTCTCTTTTCATGTTTTTTTTTTAATTTACAAAAAAAACTGAAAGGTTTTGTTTTTGTTTCCTTGAGACAGTTTCATGCTATAGTCCTTTCTAGTCTTGGCCTCATGATGATTGTCCTGACTTTGCCTGGTAAATCCAAGGTTTACAGACATATATCACCATGTCCACTTAGACTATATTATTTTAATAGCCAAATCAAGCAGAAAATAATTTAGACATAGGTAATGTAGCAGAAAAAAATAATACTGTGCAGGCTATTAGTTTTTGCTAGTTCAGTAGCTACAACCTTTCCTCAAAATTTTCTGAGCCTTAATTTCCTCACTTGTCTACTAGAGATAATTCCTTGAAGGCATTTTGAAGGATTCAGATCCAGAAAATGACTACTCTTACTTTTAAACATCAAAGGAGAGAAGTAGCATTGGCAGTGCAAATAACCAACTCTTGTTTGTAAAACCTGGTCCCTTAGTTTTCTCTGGTTTAAGTGTGTTTATACCCCAAAGTAATTTTGGAAATTATTTTTAAAATCTCCATTGACTTCTTTTCAATTGACAGCCTTGTATTTATTTGCTAGAAAGCAAAGAGTAGAAGTTATGTGGTAATGACAAATATTGCACTTTCTTTGAATGGAATCAACAGTAAATCCAAGGAACTCATTTGAGAAAATGCATGACATTTATTTCCCTAAGATTAGCCAGTGGCAACTTTCCTTGGTCTTTTCCCCCAAGGACAAAGAGAGAGAGAGAGAGAGAGAGAGAGAGAGAGAGAGAGAGAGAGAGAGAGAAAATAAAATGAAAAGTATTCATATGGGGAAAACAAAATATTTTGTTTAAAATTCTGTCTGCTTAGGTCTCTCAGTATAATATCATTATACATGAACTAGCAATCCCAGTAGTAATAAAGCATCTCACTTTGTCTTCTTTGCTAAAATATAGTTTTGTTTTTCAAATTAAAGCTTTATCATATTTTTAGAGAGAAAAACTGAATCTAGTAGAAATTTTATAAGCTGAGTATGGTGGCACATGCTTTTAATCTCAGAGGCAGGCTGATATCTGTAAATTTGAGGCTAGCCTAATCTACAAAGAGAGTTCCAGGACAACCAGAGATATTACACCGAACAACCTTATCTTTAAAAAAATGGAAAAAAAGGAAATTTTATTTTTCAAGTAGGAATGAAAATGCTATCAATCTATCATTATAAGTCTCAAGATATTTCACATGAATTGAAGAAAATATGACAGCCTATAAAGTACCATGATCAACATAGTTTCTGGATTCTAATATATTTCCTACAAATATTGTGGCCCCATGGGATAGTAACAGTTAGTCATTTATGTCCTTTTGTACTAATCTGCATATACTTTTAATACAGTTTAATTCTAAACTGTAACATTTGAGATTTCAGGGCACAAACTTTTAATACCAGCACTGGGGAGTCAGAAGCAGGCAATTGGCTGTGAATTCAAGGTCAACCTGGTCTACAAAGTGAGTCCAGGACAACCAGCATTACACAGAGAACCTGGTCTTGAGAAAGTAAAAGAAAAAAAAAAGATTCTTTTAATGGAGGTCTAAGGACAGCATGATTTTGTTGATTAGACTTCTGAGGTTACTGTACCCAATTCATGTCAACTTTTCATTATCTTTCACAGCTTTATTTGTGTGTGTGTGTGTGTGTGTGTGTGTGTTCTTTAATAAGGGTACCAACTTTACTACCATTAAGCCTCGCGGTCCCTATTCCTCAAGTACATTTGGTGGCTCTTTTTCTGAACATATCCTACTACACTCTGCTGCTAGATTGTAAAGACTCTTAAAAGTGTTGTTTTAATTAGGTTAGCATCTCTTCCAGGGAATGGTATGGAAGGGGTTTACTTCACCAGAGCTTCCAGGGTACTTAAAATATGGCAGGTGACTAGTAAGCGTCAGTGTATAAACGAACATTTTAAATGGATAAATAAATGAATGTATGAATAAACTTCCAGGTATTTGAAGCTTCATTGCTTTACATTGAAGTCCTATGAGTCACCTTTTAACCATCTAGAAACCATTAAAATTCATCACATACTGACTGGGCACATTGTATTTATGTATTTAGAAACATGTATATATATATATATTTCACTTAGTATTCAAATTTCTCTTGGCAAATAACCCTCTAAAGTAGGTCCTCCTACCACCCACTTCTCATTTGAAAAAAATATATGTAACTTAGATTTATAGAAGAAAGAAATGTTTATATAGCAATTGCTTTTGTTGCAGACGTTCCAGGAGTGTTTACAGAAGGCGAATGCAGTGTTTCTCTACATCTGTTTTCAAGGAATGATTTTTTTTTTGTTCAGATGACATTTCATTTGTTATTTTTATGGTGATGTGGGGATTGTGGTCTTGATAGCAGCTGTTGCCCTCCATTCTTGCACTTGGCAGCACAGATTCATCAGGGATCACCTATTCCATTTACCTGCAAGCCCACAGTAGGAGAAAATATTTTTTATGCTTATAGTGATTCAGCTTCAATTAAGAGGACACCTGAGAATTTGCAAACTCTTTACTCGATTAGTTGGTGCAATATTAGCAAATATGGACAGAGGGTTCATATGTCCTCTTAATTACTTAAATTCAATTTATTCTCATACAAGATCAGCTGGCTCCTTTCCAAGTTTTCTCTAGTTGGAGAATTCCACTGACCTTATCTTGGAAAATGTCCCAGATTTTATTTAGCAGTTAAACAATTCCTATTAGGTTCAAATAAATCTGTATTTTACTGTTTACATTTTAGGATTATCCTGTATTTTTCCATGAATTTTCAATATCTATATAATATTATATGATAAAATCATTAATGTAGTGGAGTAGAATGCATCATTTTGGTTCCCCATTGCCACAGTAATTTTGCATAATAAACCTCCACAGTAGATTGCTTACTTAGTGGATTCTGTGAGGGCCCCTTGTCATGTATGCAGTCAGCTCCAGGTGTTTGGATACTGGCTGATAAATCTCTATGTGTACTATCAGCTCTTTTGAGATGACTTTTGACTATGAGGATAGGAGCACCTAACCTCTATATGTGTTTCCCTTGAGCAGGCTAGCCCAGCAATGTTCTCTCACTCATCAGTGATAAGGGAACAAACTGTACAAGCACCTATCAAGTCTCTGCTCACATTATGCTTGCCAATAAGCTATTGGTTAAAGGAAGGCATATGGACGAGTCAGTAGTCTGAGGGAGGTCAGCACTGCAGTTATAGAGCAAAAGACATGGAAATAAGGACTGAAGAACTGGACCCCATTCTGTAAAACAGCAGATAACGAAAGCTGTCTTAGCTTGTAAAAAATATGCTTCTACTTTCTACGAACTGTGAACATTCCACCCTCCCCCATTCCCTGCTTTTCCTCTTCACTTTAAATACCTTGCTCATATTTTAATCCTGGGCTCCTTTTCTTTATTTTCTTCACTCATTTTCCTTTTGTAGCTTTCTTTCTCTTTTGACTTTTTACTATTTTTCTTTTCTCTAACCCACCTCATTCCTTACTGCAGAGAAAATAAAAACAAACCTAAAACTCTCTTGTACATGGACCACTGTTTGAAAGGAATAGTTTTTCCAGTGTGTGTGTGTGTGTGTGTGTGTGTGTGTGTGTGTGTGTGTGTGTATGTGTGTGTGTGTGTGTGTGTGTGTGTGTGTGTGGTGTCTTTGGAGTTCTCATTACTGATGAAACCTTTAGAAAAGGAAATGTTGAAACCTCTGTTTCCCCACAAACTTAACTGTGTAGGTGGTTCTGATGTGGGCAGGAAGAGAGTCAAATTTAAGTTATCTTGAAAGAAATTAAAAATAAAAACCTCCCATAAAATAAACACAGAAACAATGCCTACATAGATTTCCCTCCCATTTTTTAAAAGTTATCTCCAAAATTTACCAACTGGAAATTTGAACTTTGCATTTCTTTTTAATTAAGGGATTGGAATAGATGTGGATGCAGGTGGTATTTTCGTTGGTAGTATGTGGTGATAATCATTGTTGCCATGACTACCTGAAACGTATTCAACAGAGTATCACTTCATGTTGAAACTTCAAATAAAGACTGTAAAAGTTATGTACTACTCATATGGTTTTAATTTAGAGAAAAGGGGACTTTTGCATTCAGACTGAAAACTGTTTCTTAATTTATCACTGAAAATATGCCTCAGTGTTCGAAACAGGTCAATTTAAGGGGTAAGTAAATTTCATCAGTAGGTTTAGATTGAATTCAGTTAAGTTTCATGCACGGACTTAGCAAACATTATACTAAATGGATAGAAACTTAGAAAAGCTAAATATATGGATTATTATGCAAATATCTGATGAGGGTTTGTGGCTTTGAATGGTTTCAGAGAAGAGTCCTGCCATTATGTAAACTCAAGCATTGGGCCAATCCTTGATCCAGGAAAGCAAAACCAAACCACATAACAAAACAAAACAACAATAAAACTTCACGAGCTTTAAATACAGTTCTATATGCTTTAGAAAGACTCAAAATGTATTTTCTACTTCTATTAATCTGGCTTGAGGCAGCATGTGCTGTGTTCTATGTGGTTAATTCAATATGAAATGGGAATTCTGCTTTTCAAAGTATATTACATTTTATGTTTAAGACAATGGAGAATTTTATATGCTTTTCCAGCCAACTGACCCAAACTTTCTTCTATACACATTAGACTTAAGGATTCTACCTGTGCACATTGTGAATATTTTTTGCTATAAGTTAGCCACTCTGAGTCTAATTTTTCTAATCTGTAAAAATGAGACTGTATTACATATTTCTCAATATTATAAGTACTGAAGGTCAGGTTTAATGAACGTGATCAATAACTAATAAGTTCTCAAACATCATACACATATATGTAAGGTCTAATCATAAATATAGATGGCATGCTAAGCATTCAGGAAAACCATATTTCTGCCAAGGAATTTTGGCCAGTTATATTAATCTTAGGTGAGGGAAGAATTATTGAGCAGCAGTTAAAAATGGATTAAAATGTCATAACACTTTCCTTTTGTGTGACATGGAATTTGAATTCTTCCCAGGTAAATGTAGTTCTTGAACATACTTAATTTTCACATTTTCTCAGCCAGCTAAAACCATAGAATTTGAGGCTGCACTGTCATAGTGGTTTTTTTTAATTTTTTATTCATTTAAAAATTTTTATTATATCTCCCCCCCCACATTTTCTCCTTTGTATCCAGTAATAGACTCTCTCAGATATTTCATGATAGCTCAAATCATACAAAGAGGAATTGAGATAATTTCTGTAAATATAGTAGTAAGACCTGTTTCTGACTTAGTGACCAATGGGGTATGAGAAGATTGACTGTGTCTACTAAAGTATGACTAGGTCATTCATGCTGTGACTTCCTGGTCCCTGTTCAAGTGGAACAAACAGAACTGGTCCAACTGGTGGACACAATAATTAAGCTGTTCCCTGGAGAGGAGGATTTTTAGCTCTTAGGTGACTAGTAGAAAAAGTTCTTTACTGAATGACCTGGGCTATAAGTAAAATTACATTATTATGTAACTCACATATGACTGTGGCATTGGATTCATGAGAAGCTCAGGGAGAGGGGTGTGTTTCTGGTTTGCTACTCAGGCATTTAAGAATTGCTGCATTCTGTAGATATACTTCATATAATGTTCAAGCTAGGTAACACAGAGTTGAATTGTTTACTGTGTGGCTACTTAAGTATATGTGGTTACTTAAAGTTAAAACCATGTGAAATAAAAATTAATTTCTTCTGTCATACTAACTGTGCTTTAATTGCTCAGAACATATATGTCATCAAGTACCTAATGCACTAAACATATCAAGATACTCTTTCCACCACATCGAGCTTTGGAATATAGAGAAAGATGAAAATATTTCCACATTTTGCCCATTAACCATGATGTGACTTATCCTAGGAAAAATATCAAGAGGCTTTAGTAGTTTATGTCTTCACAGAAAAATACAAAATATCTAATTTGTTTGCTTCAATATTAAGAACATGAGACGAAAAAGTTAATTAAATAGCTTCATCAAATTTAAAATGTGAATACAGATTCCTATTATAGTAGGATGTACAGAGAACAAGATTGGGAACAGTAAGAGAGGCAGAATAGGACATGCTCACAGAGACAGATGGGGAAGTGAAAAGAAATGTAAATTTGGAGGCCCATGCTTAGAAAGGAATAAAGGAAGTTGCAGGACACTAAGAAAGAGAAACAGGGAATTGGAGAAAAATACAAGGGAAATTTTATCCAATTCAAATTCATTGTTTACCAAAAGCTATAGATAAGAGCTCAGTGTTAGTGAAAAGGAGCATCTTCTATTTTCTGGCCTGTGATATACTGTTAGCCCTCTGCTCTTAGCATTGGAAATGTATTATTTTACTTCCTTGGAACAAATCTTTTCATCCTAGCCCTTAGATGGGGAATGACTACTGGACAGTATGGCACCATCATCCCTGAGAACTTGTTAGAGATACACATCTTCAGGTCTTACCCACTCAGATTAAGTGAACCAGAAACTTTGGAGGCATTTGCTTCAAGATCATTTTGGACTCTTAAGTGGTAATGCCTCAGGTGTGGATTTGAAAATGGGAGTCTTTATAATTTTGAAACATTGTGCAGTATGCGTGTCCTGCAGATATAATTCCTAGTATTCACAAGGTTCTCACAAAATGTGTGTCCCATTTACATTCCCCCAATTAATGAATCCAATTTAATAATTAATAAAGTAGCAATTAGTATGTTCATGAGTTCTCGTGTCTCACCATGTGTATGATGTCAGAGAACACTTATAGCAGTCAGTTTTCTTCCACTATGTGATTCCCAGAGATCAAGCTTAAGTTATCAGGTTTGGAGGATGGTGCCTTTATTGGCTGAGTTATCTCACTGGCCCCTTAACAGTGTCTTTTGACCTGCCCCAATCTTGTTCAATTGGCTCTAATTTGCTGATATTTTTTAAAGAGAGGGTCTTACTGTGTAACTCTGGGTGGTCTAGACTTTGCTATGTAGACCAGGATGACCTTAGACTCACAGAACTTCACCCGCCTCTTCCTCCTGAGTGCTGGGATTAAGTCTATGCCCCCCAATGGAATACTACACAGCTATCAGAAATGAGGAAATCATGTAACTTGAAACCAAATGGATGGAGTGAGAAAAGCTCATCCTAAGTGAGCTGACGCAGTCCCAGAAAGATAAACATGGTATGTATTCCCTTATAAATGGATATTAACCATACATCACAGGATAACTATCCTACAGCCCACACACCCAAATAGGTAGGAACCTAGCATATCTATCCCAGGAAAAATTTTACCCACCAGTGAGTCATGGAATCTGCTGCAGGTTAGTGGAACACCACACCCTAGATGGTGTGCCTTATCAAGCTCCAGTACAAGTGGAAGCTCTTGGCCCTCATATGACACAAGATCTGAGGGAATATGATATGTGAGGGCCCACCTCATCAGAGGAGAAGGAGAGTACCAAGTAGAGGAACAAGGAGGGAGGGAGGGAGGGAGAGAAGGAGGGAGGGAGGGAAGGAGGGAGGAAACTATGTTCTAGAAGTAAATAATATTTTTAAGAAAAGAGTTAATAAGTTTAAAAATATAATATAAAAATTTCAAACTATAATTTACCAAAGGTATACTTGCCTTATTGGCATGAAAGGAAAATGGCCTTAATTTCAGATTAGAATGTTAGACTGCAGGTGGCCACAGAGATTACACAAACTTGATAGCAGCTTAAAAGTTTTTTTTGTAGATATATAGGATATTTTCATGGTTTGGCATTAAAAAGCAGGTAACAGGTTTAAAATACTGTAAATGAATTAAAGGTTACTGCTGTTCAACCTGGTTTTCTGAACCTCCAAGAGTTGAAAAAACTTGTAGCTAAGGTAAAATAAATGAAATGTGTGGTGTTAGCCCATCCCTTTAACTCCAGCAGAGACAGGAGGATAACTATAGAGTTAGTTGTCTTATAAATTTTAGAGTTACAAGGAACAGGGTGGTGATGGTGCACACCCTTAATCCCACCATTTGAGAAGAATACACTCTTAATCCCAACACACTAGAAACAGAAACAGGCAGATCTCAGAGCTCAAGATCAGACTGACAGAAAACAGGCTCTAAATAGAGAAAAGTTTGATCCAGGGGTGGTGGAGCACTTCTTTAATCCCATCAGTTGGGAACCACATGTCTTTGTCTTTGATCCCAATACTTAGAATGCAGAGAAAGGCACATAGGATTTGGAAGGATTTAAGTTTAAAAGCTACTTACAAAAGGCATGCTGAAATTCAAACAAATTGTCCTTTGAGATCTCAAAATATATACCCTAAAGGTTTGCTTAGCTCCAAAATATCAAAATAATTTCTTCTTTAATCCAAATTGAAAGATAATACTTTATATATTGTCAAAAAAACAAATTTGCTCCAGGAAAAATATTACCTGACTGCCCCTCTCCCAAAAAAAAGGTAGTGTCCCAGAGTTAGAATTAGGGCAGGGCTCTGTACTTATCTTTCCAGGAGATTTAAAGCATACATCCAAGGAATCCAGTGACAACTGGACAACAGAAACCTCAGAAGAAAACAGATCAGACATGGAAGAAGACAAGTAGCACAGATGATCCAGCCTTGCAGACTTCCTCAATAGCTGTTTCCTCAAAAGTTTACAACCACAACCACTCAAAATCGCTAAGACTGTTCAGCTTCATAGACTGTTCCAGCCAGAACTCCAGTAAAGCCCTGAAGTTCAGCTTGTGTCTACAAATTTCTTAGGACATTGAAATAGCTGAGCACAAAAGGACTGAACATCAAATGATTCTATTAACATTTTAACCATTTTTCCATTCTTATTTGGGCCCCAAATAGGTTTACTATATCCCAAATCAGCAGGAAGTCATTTTAAGAGAGCGACATCCCATCCCCAGAAGGTGGGGAGGGTGGTTCCCCCCCCCCTTTGGTCATTTGATGGATAATAGAAAATCTTATTTTTTTTTAAACAACTACTTTTTAAATGTATTTTGTGCCAGATTTTCCCCATTTCCCATTAACAGTCACCCAACTTTTAATTCTTTTTTTTTCTTTTGTGCTTTTTTCCTTGAATATTTTCAAATATCAAAATAAAAAGTACACCAAGTTTAAAGAACAAATAACAGAATGGTACAACATAGGAAATACCTTTAGCTGTTACTTTCAACCTTTTCATGGTCCCCTAAGATACTTCAACTTTGTGTTTCCAAATATTATGATTTTCACTTTTCTCTCTTTTTATTTTTTTGTCTCAGTCATTATCTATTGATACTTTACTTCCTCCTTCAGAATGGGAAAAAAAAAGAAAATTAAAATGTGAGAACCTAGTGAAAGAGAGAGGTGAAAGGATGTTCAGGAGCAAACTCATGACCACAACTCTGGAAATGAGTCTGAGGTCAGACTTTCCACACTAAAGACATTTATCCTGTCTTTGGGAAGGAGTGTGGCAGATTACATGTGCAGCTACATGAAATGAGAAGAGCTTTAGACAATTAGTAGATGTTAGAATATATAGAAAAGCAATTAAAACATTCCAGGGATAAGTATTCAACCGAAGAAGAACATAGCTGTGAGTGGAAAAATAATATTTGTATAAATACTTGTATTCTACAAGCCTTAGCTATGAATAACAATAGTATTATCACCATAATACTGTAATTCTGCTCTAAGTCAAATTATGATGTAGCTTCACTAGAAATAACACAAAGGGGTTCATGAGCTAAGATATGGGTAGGATATAGAGATGAGAGATGGAAAATCTTCTTCTTTAGGGGAAGAGACTACAAGCTGTTAAATAGTCTTGATAAATGAGTTTTAGAGGTTAGATGTAGGGACTTCTCTCTTTTTATTTTCTGTATCCCTCTTTCTCTCCTGTATAGGAGTGAACAGAATTGAGAGAAAACGGGACATAGACATAATATGGGAAATATCAAGAAAAAAGGACAGATTATTGAATATGTCCTTATACCTTTGTATATTGATACAAAATTAATATTATATTGGCTAAATTGGTATTGAGCTGTATATATAAATCAAAATTAAGATTGTATTGGGGAACATCAGTACTGATCTTTGTATATTGATACAAAGTTAAGATTATATTTGGACACAATGGTATTGACCCTTGTATATTGATGCAAAATTAAGATTGCATTGGGCTACATCGATATTGATCTTTGTATATTGATACAAATTAAGATTATATTTGGCCACATTGGTATTAATCTTTGTATATTGATACAAAATTAGGGGTAACGCTTTTTAAAGGTATTGTACCTAGTAATGCTTAAAAATGAAATGTGAAGTTTCAGCCTTTTGCTACCAACTGTCATGAACTGTTCAGGATAATTAAGAAATGCAAAGTAATATTCAGGAAAGCTTGTCATTTTGTTAGGTACTAAGTCTATCACAGTTATTTTCTAAGCTAATCAGAAATCAAGTTGCTAAGAGACAGGCAACATTTGCTTATCTAAATAAAAGTGATAGACAGGGCGTCTTCAAAAACCTCAAGAGATCTGCAGAATATGGCATTCAAAGATGTTTTCTTAACTTAAGATTTTTTGATATTGAGATATGTCAGCTCCTGACAGCACCCCCTATTCTACTCCAAGTAGAAGATAAGCATCGAAGACTCTCCAGTGGGAGATGGTTGAATTAGTGGCAAGCCTATCTCTTGACAAGAAAAATCCTTTGTTTCAACTGTAGACAGAATGCTATCCAAAAAGGACAAAACTTGGAAGCAGGGAAGTCGACAGCCTAGCTCTGCCAAGACAGGGTAGGAAAGTCCTTCATAATTCCTGCTCTACAGTCAATGTCTGTCAGAGAAACAGGGTCAAACGGCTGAAGATTGATGCTGTAATGTATGGAGAGAAAATGGGAACTGTCTAGGCAGTCATTTCTTACTTTTGGAAGCTGCGGGCCCTGTACTTCCTATATAATCAGATATATTTGTCCCTCTCAGGTCTCTGAGGTGGTTGAAGACTAGACAGCTAGAGTCTCATAGTTAAATTTTGAGTTGTTTAGGAATCAAGGGGGTGTTCTGGATCCTAGAAGATATTTTTAAAATTGTGATGCAAGTTAGTATGAAACCTGAGTTAGATATAGAACTTTAAACACATGGAGATGGTTGGATAGTAGAATATTAAAGTCAGGTGCCAAATACATATGGACTAGACATTGGGAATATATGCTAAGCCATATAACTCTCATAATTGTGGCCTATTTATTTCTGTTGTTTTGTATTGTATTTATTGTTATAAGATAAAGAACTATTTTTTTGGACTGAAAGGGGGAGCTGTTGGGGGGAAAAGATATACCTTAAACTTTAAAAAAAGGGAAGAGGATGGGAGGTTGAGGGGGAAGAGGGTGGGAGGGTGGGACTGGAGGGAGGAGTAGGGAGGGGATTGTGATTGAGATGTAACTTGAAGGAATAAAAATAAATTATTTTTTTAAAAGTGTGTGCTACCATGCCTGGCCACTTTATTTTACATGCTATGATGAGTGATGCCCCATGCTCGTACAATGCATTCTTTTTGTATGTTCTTTAGTCACATACTATTGTCTTAAAGAAAATACAGCATAAAATTGAGGTCCAGCCTTAGGTTGGCACCTGAACTTCTAGTCTCACTTTAAGATTTTGACCTGTTTCTATCTTATGAAAGTGGGTTTTGTATCTCAGTGATAAAAAAACTAGTGTAAAATCAAGGTGAGCTGATATCTAACTTAGGAATTTAAACAGGGCAGCCTTCAAAGAAGAAGCAAAAACTTCAGTTTGGCTCCATATCATATCTCAAAGAGACACAGAGACACTTGAAAGATCAAATTAGAAATTTGTTCTTCCTTACCTGGCATTGTGCAGTACTTGCCTTGGATGGATGGAAATTTTCTAGTCATTATTAATTGATAGATAGTAAGAAAGGTCATTTATTATGTAACCACCCCATCAGACAGTAATGCACTGTAATTGAGGAAGGCAGAAGCAGTTCCCTTTCTGTTGGTGCAGTCTTTTCAGGTATGCTGTTGATCTTTTGACTCCATGGTGCTTTGTTGAGGTATATAATGCCTGTTAATGATCCCTCAGAGTTCACACTTTTGACAGTGGGTACTCTTGGATGATTAAAGCACCTTCTGTAATGGCGACATATACATTTAAACATTCATTTTATCTCTGGAGGACTTCAGATCTTAAAGAGGGAACTTAATCAGCATATAAGGCATTAGAACTGCTTACATGGAAGGAATAGGCTCTGAACATCATCAGGTATAGAGAATGTTACCAAGCAGAAATAACATCAATATTCTTTCTTTTTAAATTTTTTTTATTATTTAGAATGATTTTTAAATTTAAATATATTTTGATCATCTTTCCCCTCACCCAAGTCCTTCAGATCTTCTCCTCCTCCCTACTCACCTAACTTTTAAGATTTTTTCTCAAAAAACAAAAAACCAATACAACAACAAACCCCCCAAAAATGAAGAAAATAAAATAACCCCTTCCAAAATCCCTGTAACCAAATAAAAGCATTCACACATACACACACACACACACACACACACACACACACATACACACAAAAAAATGTGGAGTCCATTATGCTGATCTATTACACCTGCACCTGAGTCTTGTCCTAGATGGATTGACATATCCAGTGTCACTCTACTGGAGAAAACTGGTTTTCCTTCTCCAGCAGGTATAAGTGACAGTTCAGTTGTTAACATTTACCTCAGTGGCTAGGTATTCATTCATTCATTCATCCATCCATCCATCCATCATCCTTTCATGCATTAATTTTTAAAAAAAAATACAACACAAGAAAATATAATAAAATAAAATGAAAACTATGGCATCGAAGATGGAAAAGAAAAATCAACAGAAGGAAAAGAACCTAAGAAGTAACAAGAATTAGAAACCCACTTTTGCACACACTCGTGAATCCCATAAAAACACTAAACTGGAAAGATATAATATATATTCAGAGGACCTGGTACTGACCCGTGTGGGCCCTGTGCATGCTGCCACAGCCTCTGTGTGCGTTCATATGAGTTTTGCTCATGTTCATTTAAATGACTTTGTTTTATTGATGTACTCCTTCCCCTCTGGCTCTTAAACTCTTTCTACCTCATCTTTCACAGGGATCCCTGAGCTTTGAGAGGACAGATTTGATGGAGACATCCCATATAGGGGTGAGTATTCCAAAGTCTCTCACTCTTTCCATAATGTCTGGCTCTTGGTTGTTGGTATATATATTTTAACTATTTTATTGAGGACAAACCAGCAACTGCACTGGAGAGCAACACTGAGGAAGAGTGGCTGCCATTTTCTTCTTCAGAGCACCCCCTTCTTCCTCTCTTCCTCTTAGCTCCTCTGTCCTTCTCTGGTCTCCTGCATTTATACTCTCTCCAGAGTTCTCAAAATGAAACTATCTGCAGCTGCCAAAACCAGGCCCCTGCTAGAGCATGGGAAAATCATAGTTAACAGCTGTGGACCAACTGAAGCAGTCCCATATCCCACATCTGGGATTAAAACAAAAACATATTCACATAATATAGCTGGATTTTTTAAGAAACAAAAACTCTCACCACAGTTGCTCTCTGTATTTGTTCCATTTGGTGTAGAAGGAAGCTTCTCTGATGATGACAGAACAAGGCACTGCTCTATGAGTGTAGCAGGCTATCATTAGGAGTCTTTTATCACTACATTTTTCTCTTTTTTATACCAGTATTATTTGGTTTTATTCTAGATCCCTGAGCTATCTAATCTCAGGTTCTTGGTCACCCAAGCCTTTCAACATGCACACTTACTCGGAAGCCTTGATTTCCTTGCACTTTATTGTAAGATTCCTCCCTCCACAAATGTCCTAGGAGTTTTGATAGCATAGTAATTCTCACTATCAGTTTTAATTTCCCCAAATACTTAAGCTTCATGTAGTATTATATTTCTAAATTATTTGACACAAAACAGTTTTTAAAGCAGCAGAAAGTTTAATGTTTAAAAAAAGCTCATATTTTCCTCAGATGAGTAAGTTGCAGTAGCATTTTAGTCCAGTGCATAGTTCCTACATACTTGACATGTTGTTATGAACAACAGCGATCAAGAGTTTTCATAGGTCATGCAGGTACTGAATATAAGATGTGAGTCTGTATAACAGGGGTATTAAGAACTATAGGTAACTAGAACTTGCATGCCTGATCTAAAGTTATACAAGATCAAAGTTATTAAAATTACTATTCAAAGGGGGAGAAAATAGGTATGTGAGCCAATTTGCTCCAATATACTTAGATATAATATTGTATGATATTAACTGTTTTAGAGTTAAATCATGTATATATAAACTAGGAAAATTACATTAGTAAATATTTATAGATGATTAAGTTACAGTGAGTTTTGTAGAATGCATAGAGCCTATTAAATCCAGGGATGAGATATTAGGAGAAACTCCTATTGAGGCCAGGTCTATGGTAAAATAATCAATAACTAGCTAGCACTCTGAACTTTCAAGATGGCAAAATACTACATTCCATATTGAGCCCTCTCCTTTGGTTCACTAGAGTGCTATGTGTTCTGATAAATGCTAAACAAAGGAATGTGCTGTGATGTTCTGGACTCAGAATCTTAGACTTATGATCTTGACAAATGAATTGTTACATGATTGGAATGTGTCCATCAGTGCTGACAGTCATGATTCACTATTATTGACTTGAAAAAGATATAACTGGGAATAAATCAGACAAGACCTGTGTGTTTATCAATAGCATCTAACCACAGTAGACACGATGTTGAGGAGAAAACTATAGTTCATATGCAACTATGGATGCTCTGAAGTCCTTTGTTAATTATATTCCCAGTCTCTGCATTTATTTTGTATAGCAGCAACATTAGTGCTTCTATTGGCCTCAGAGAGACCAACCACTTTGAATTGTATCACATAACCCCTCTTGCCAGCTAGTTTCTGTCAAAGGTGGCCCTCAGTAGATGAGAAGAAAGTGATCTAGTCTACCTAGCTCACTTGATTCCTTGTAATATGTCTTGGGGACATTTGCATGTCTAGGACTTATAATTAGTGTGAAATAGTTCATTTGTCAACAGAGATGCAAACAGGGTTGTGCTGAATGCTTCCACCTAACGGTATCCATTGCATACTGTGATATTAACATTGCTACATCTTAAGTGAAATGCATCCAGAAACCCCATGGTTTTTCATAAGTACAATGACACACATATTCTATCTCATGGGGTTTTAATATTTGCTTAGGTATAGTTAACAAGTATGAAGACAGTGTCACATGCATGGCTTATAGTTGTGATACTTTAATGATCATTCATTATTCAACAGAAATTTATGGAGGCCTCCTATGGGTAAGATCCTACACTGAGAACAGTGGGAGAAACAGATAAAGATAATGCAAATATTTTCATAAAATGATACATTTAAGTAGAAGTAGGCAATTGAGAATGGGAAGAGAACACAGTACAAATATAAATTATATAGCACTATTACACATCCACTCATTAGAGAACAGTGGTAAAGTTCATGAAAAAAATCTAAAGGGCTTAGGAAGAGAGAAAAAATAACTAAGTAGGGTGCGGTAGATAAAAAAGATAATTAGGAAGGTGAAGATTTTAGTGGTTTGAAATGTAAATAGGAATCTGAAAATGTATAGATTATTATGGGATATATAATATGCAATACCATTGAAGAAATGTGAAGAAAGACTACTTAGGAAAACACAGAACACATGTACAAAGGACAAAGGGCACCCAACATGTTTGTTAAGGACAGAAATTAAGAACTTCATTCTGGACTTAAAATTTAAATAATATATACACTGTGTATTGACACACTTCAACCATATAAAAATACATGGGAAAAATCAGCCAAAAATGTAAACTTTAACATTATTTTTATATTAATGAATTTATTCTGTCTTTCCTTTCTCTGTATGTCTTTCTCTCCCTGTGTGTGTGTGTGTGTGTGTGTGTGTGTGTGTGTGTGTGTGTGTATGTTTAAATCTAATTTGAACTTCAACTTGATAAAATTTTTAAGTAGAATAATGACAATAAACATGGAACATTATGGAAAAGTTTAAATTCAATTTTCATAAGTTGTATGAATTTTTACTTTCTATTGCTAAAATTAGAGAGATGTCATTCTTTACTCTGTGTTTTAAAGACAGAATGTTATTAGTCTGCTTGGGCCACCAAAACAAAGTCCCAGGTGCTTTGGACTAGGCATTTTAAATTAGAATAATTTATTAGGCATTTTGTTTTTTACAACACTCACAGCTTGAAGTCAGGTATCAAAATGTAAGTAGGGTTGGGTTTTAGGGAAGACTTTCTTCTCAGTTTGAAGGTAGCTATCTTCTTGCTATGTTCTTATATGGTGAAACTTGAGATCATGCGATCAGGTTCTCTAGTATCCTCTTATATCAATATTAATTACACAATGGATGTTCCACCTTATTAGCTCACATAAACCTATATCAGGGGTTAAGGATTCAATATATAACTTTCTTGTGGAATGGGTGGAGGGACTAGTGTAGGATTACATGGGAAGGAGAATGGAAGAGAGGGATAAAGAAGAGAATATGGAATGGAAGAGAGGGATAAAGAAGAGAATATGGTGAGGGACAACAAATACAAAGGGAAATCAGAGGGGGCATATGGAAACTTATACTGCTATATAAGCTTCTTAAAAATATGTGCATATTTGAAAGAAAAATAAATGGTGTCACAAAATACTGGGAGAGACAACATCCCAACTTTATTTATTTCATCACTAAGTTAATCCTTCCGTGCCAGGAAAGAATGAATTATATGTAGTTGAGTCATTGCGCCGAAAGGGACCCATGAAAACCTCCAAATATCTCAAGTTACTGCTAAAGCTATTGGTTGCTCTTTGCAAATTGATAAGGCCCTATTTCTGAAGACAACACTTACATATGTCATCAAACATGGAGAAATCTTGCTGCTGTCTGGTATGAGTTGGGGGAAGGGAAAGAGGATAAGAATGTATATGTGAAAAAAACCTTATTTATATAAAACAAAAATAAAATAAATGAATTAGCTTTTAAAAGAAAAAAACATACCAGAGAAGAATAGTATTATATGACAATTCTATATAATCAGTGGCCCTAAAGGACTATAGACTCTGGAGAAAGGGGCAGTAATTATCACTACATTTGATTGTATAATTAAACATTAACTTATACATTCAGTCCTATTAAACTTACTAAACTTACTCAATGTCCCCCATACACTCCTGTTCCACATTCATAGTTTTTCTTAGCAAAATGAAAACCAGAAACAAATATAAACAGCTTCTGCAAATCTGAAAAAAGGAAGCCTTCTCTACCATAGATACTCATACCTGTATTGGTATAGTATACATTTTAGCAGTTAAAAGGCAAAGCTGTCTATGACACAAGCTTCACAGTAATTTTTTTCTGGCTTTTCCCAGGCATAATGGAGGGCCGTGGGGAGTAGACAAATAGTGTTGAGAAGTCTAAATTTATGTCTTTGTATTTATCGCTTCATCTGCTTTTTTTGTGAATGAATTACAGGAACAGACATACAATTTGCTTGGCCTTTAATGGTTTAGGGAATGAAGTCACTCTAGCCAAACATCAGAAGCTAGCAGTTTTATAAGTAATGAAATGAAGTCATGTCTTCTCAGTCAGTCGTGTGGACTAAGTTGATTCCATTATTTTTTAGAAGCCATTGGAAACCATTGCACACTGGTATGCTAGCATAGAAACTTTTCTTTACTCTACAGCACTCTTCTGTTTATGGCACTGTTTATGACAAATCAGAAAACAAAGATGCTGTCCAGCTTCAGTCATGAGCAATCATCTCATTAGTTCTTAATCTGTACCTGTAGTGCTAATTGGATGTAATATGTGTTCTGCAGTTCAGATGGAAACACTGTCATGAACAGAGGCTTTACGAGTTGGCCAAGAAGCAGTTTCAGAGGAAAGAGCTCCAAACACAAATATCCACACTGGACAAACAAGAGCATAGTACTGCTGTCCAGGGTTACACTATTTTGCTCTAACGTTCTTAGAGTTCTTATAAATAGATAAAGCCTTTGCATTCACATTAGAAAATTGGGGCAGACAACAGGCCATTTGTTTGTAAATAAGTGATTTACAGTGGCTGATAGGATAAAACTTGTAGGTTTCTAACATGGTATTGAAAACATTAAATATGGTATGAGAATTTCACATGCAAGAAAATCCCTTGGAAAACGCATTCTTTATCACTTGGATAGTCCAGCCTACTTGGGAAAGCTGCCTTAACTTTAGAGATGAGTTTTTGGCTAAATGTAATCAAGTTTTAAAATTTAAATTTCTTTCTTTTCTGAAAAGGGTGAATGTTACAAAGTGGTAAAAACTTAAAAATACCCAATTTCTCTTGAGTTATGAAATGGTTACCCTACTTCACCTATAACATTTTTAAAAAGGGAGTGGAAAGGGTGCCATAAGGAAATACTGTCTTTATTAAAATATGATCCAAGACTAAGTTTTAGCATTAAAGGTGAATCTCCCTGCTGTGGGTATGGTAGGAGAAAGGATGGCCCAGTGGCCTGATTCATTCACTTGAACACCATCCTTCCCCTTGTGTTCTTTGGCTTGGTTTTCTGTTCACGTGATGCTAGGTATGTGCTGCTTTCTTCTTATAACTCCTACCTAGGTAGTGGCTTATTGACACTTATAGAGCCATTTTTATACTATAGAATAGCCCAAATATACTATAATGTATAAAGAATGTCAAGAGTTTGATCTTCAAAACTCTTTTGCTGACAGAACCAATCTTTTTTGACATCTCTTAATCCCCTGACCTCTTGTTGTTCCAATTCTGTTCCATTTTTCTCCCTTCCTTCACCAAAAGGGTTCTAGAAACTGATTGTAGATGATGCTGTGCTCCTATTTCAGGTTTTCCCTCCAGGGTTGAAATGCCCACTCTCTACCTGGTGTTGTTGGTCCTTGCTAGTAGTCCTCATTTTACTTCATCTCAAGGCATTGTCTTTGGACAAAGCTCTTGCCTCAACTAAAGTTGCACACTTCTTTTATGAATAGCCTTATTCATAAAATATAGGGATAAAATGTACAGGTACAAAGTTTGGTCATTTAATTTGATTCTGAATAATTCTGTATGACCATCTTTAATCTAATGTGGTTATATAGAAATGGCCAAGGCCCCTCTTGAAACTGCACCACAGCTCCACTTCCCCCTCCACTAACTCTGTATTCTTTACTCTATGGCTAATGGTGTTCTTGAGAGAATTCCCCAGTGCCTTTCCTGCGCAAATCTTTGTGTCAGTCTTTCTCCAAGGCGAACTGACTTGGGCCATATATTCATCTTTTCTGAAGATAATCCATGACACTAGCACTAAGGCTTCATTCAGGACCCTCATCATCATTTCTTTCTCTTATAAACTGAGAAATGGAAGAGGAGTAGATGATAGGGGTGCCAAAGAGGAGGTGTGGGAGGAACTGGAAGGAGAGGAAGGAGGAGAAATTTTGGTTGGGATGTATAAATAAATAAATAAATAAATAAATAAATTATAAAAAAAATAGGCAGATCACCAAGATGATAGTATTGAACAGTCACATCAGGGTCTTGAATCAATCCTTTGTGTAATCTACTCTGGCCTATTTCTTCTATACTTTCATTGAAAATTTAGGGTTTCCTCCAAACACATAGAAAAAAATAAAACAGACATAAACTTACTAAGAAAAATTGGTGGATGTTTTAATATTATTTTATCATTCTACTCTCAACTTTTTAAAAAAATAAATCATTGCCAATTCATCTCAATTTTTACCATCTAAAATTTCCCATTTCATACTTTCCCAATATTTTTGAAAAAAACCATATTAAATAACAAATACATATAATTTAACATAATAGTTTTATGATGATATTGTTCCTATGTTGTCCTACTTGTGAGAAGCAAAAAATATGGCCAGCTCTTAGACTTGAATAAATAGATCTCCAGATCTCCAACACGTTTGTAAATTTAGTATGACTCAAGAATTTAGAGCTAAATTTCTTTACTCTCAAGTTTCACAACTATGGTTAATTTGATGGAATTTAGTCCCCATATGTTTCTAATTAATACATACCATCCCGCCCCAGCATATTGAGTCTCATAAGGACTGAGCAGATCCTTTTCCACTGAGGCCATACACCACAGCCCATTTAGGGGGAAGTGGTCAAAAGCAGGCATCACAGTCCACATCCGTGACAGCCCCCACCCCAAATGCTAGGGAACCCATATGTTGACAAAGCTGCCCATAGGTTACATATGTGTAGGAGGTCCTAGGTCCAGTTCATGACTGCTCTTTGATTGGTGCTTCAGTCTCTGTAAGCCCCCTAGGGCCTAGGTTAGTTATCTCCTTTGGTCTTCTTGTGGTGTTCTTGTCCCCTCCAGGTTTTTCTTTCCTTCCCCCTATTTTTCCCCAGACACCCTGCAATCCACCTAATGTTTGGCAGTGGGTCCGATCCTCTGTTTGAATCCTCTGCTGCATGGATGTTCTCAGATGACAGTTATGCAATGTTCTTGTCTGTAAGCATGGCAGAGTATCATTAGTAGTGACAGAAGTTGGTTCTCTCCTTTAGGGTAGGTCTCAGGTTGGGCCCATCTTCATTTGGACATTCCCTCAATTTCTGATATGCCTTTATCCCTGCACTTTTGTATACAAGGTAACTTTTGGGTTGAAGTTTTTGTGGGTAGGTTGGTTGTCCCCTCACTCCCCTAGAATACCTACCCAGAAGGGGAAATAGAATAGATATCAGTAGTGGATAAATACTGGATAGGAGAGGGAAAGAAGAGGAAAAGGAGGGGAGAGAATTTGAGGGGAGAGCTGGAGTAGGATGTGAGAGGGCTGGGAGAAAGAAGGGAAACTGAGGGGGGTATCTCTGATACAAGCTGAAGACCAGCAACAAGGTAGGCCCCTGAAAGTATTTAGGGGTAGCTCTTGCTGAGACTCCTACCAGCGGGGTATACAGAGACAGAAAATACCTCCTTCTAGCAGCCAGTATTCTTAACTTCTGACCCATTTCTCCAGCC
>CAJQZJ010000262.1:48607-86368 GCA_907164525.1 Lophiomys imhausi | reverse complement strand
ACTAAGTGCTAGCATATTGAACATAGTTTTTTATTTGCTCATTTTAAGTCAATAAGTTCAGTTTTTGAGACTAGTAGTTGATATTTTTATTTCTTTTTTTCTGGTTATATATTTATAGAGTTATTTTTAAAAAATGTTTATTACTTCAAGTTACATCACCATCACAGGCCACTCCCTCTGCCCCTCCCAGCCCCACACTCCCACCCTCTCCCCCTTCTCCCAGAGCTCATAATTCTTTTTTTGAATAATTAGGCCATGGTTATAAAAACTATGACATACATTCCCAATGTCCAGTCAATATATATTTGGCAAATGATATTAATATTCTATTATCTGTCTTCATGAGTTTAAAGTTCTATATCGAACACATTTTCTATCCTAATTTGCATTGCCAACTTAAAAACATATTCATCCCTGAAAGAATTTAAAGAATCCTCAATTTTGCAAATAAAAGCAATGTAGAGTACTATTAGAGATATCCAAGCCAACTCAGCTAAATATGAATGGGAAAGAGACAACTAAATGAAACATTTGAAAGATTAGCAGACAAAGATATCTAAATTGGAGCAAGAAATGTAAAAAACATATGAAAGTGTTCAAGACATGAAATTGGAATTGGAAACAATAAAGAAAACACAAGGAGAGACAATCCTGGAGGTGGAAAACCAAGGGAAGAGAATAGGAACTACAGACATGAGTATCAAGAGATGGAAGTCAGAATATCAGATGTAGAAGATTCAGGTGAAGGAATCAGTACAACAACCAGAGAAAATGAGAAATCTAAAAATGTTCTCACCCACAACATCCAAGAAATCAAGGACTCAGTGAAAAGGAAAACCTAAAAATGATAGGCATGAATAAAAGAGAAGACTCCCCATTCCAAGGTCCAGGAAACATCTTAAACAAAATCATAGAAGAAAACTTCCAAAACCTAAAGAAATAGGTGCCTGTAAAATTCGAAGAGGCATACAGAACTCCAAACAGATTAGACCAGAAAAGAAATTCTTCTCACCCCACACACCACACAATAATTGAAACTCCAAATGTACAGAACAAAGAAAGACTATTAAAAGTTGTAAGAGAAAAAGGTCAGGCAAGGTATAAAGGCAGACCCATCATAATTACACCTGATTGCTCCTCAGAAACTTTAAAAGCCAGAAGAGCTTGGGCAGACATCCTCCAGGCCCTAAGAGAACATAGGTGCCAACCCAGACTACTATACCCAGCAAAACTTTCTATCAACATAGATGGAGAAAACAAGATATTATATGAAAAAAAAAATCAAATTTAAATAGTATCTATCCACAAACCCAGCTCTACAGAAGATCCCAGAAGGAAAATTCCAACCCGGAGAAGATATCTGCACCCAAGAAAACAGAGGATGCAAAAAATTCTACTTCAGTTAAATAAAAAGAAACACACAACCACCACCTACATCAAAATAATAGGAAATAACAAGCTTTGATCATTTATATCCCTCAACACCCCAATGGACTCAACTTCCCAATAAAAAGACACAGGCTTACAGAATGGATCCATAAAAAGTCCCATCATTTTGCTGTATACAAGAAATGCACCTCACTAACAAAGGTAGACGCTACCTCAGAGTAAAGGGCTGGGAAAAGGTTTTCCAAGCAAATGGTCCCAGGAAGCAAGTTGGAGTAACCATCCTAATATCAAAAAAAACAGACTTTCAACTGAAGTTAATAAAAAAAAAGATAGGGGAGGGCACTATATACTCATTAAAGGAAAAATTCATCAAGATAACATTTCAATGCTGAATATCTATACCCCAAATACAAGGTCAACCACATTTGTAAAAGAAACTCTTCTAAAACTAAGACCACACATCGAATCCCACCAATTAGTAGTGGGAGATTTTAACACCCAACTCACAACAAAATCTAACACCACTTTATGCTAAAAGTCCTGGAGAGAGCTGGAAACAAGGACCATATCAAGAATTAATTAAGGCAATATAAAAGCAAGCTGGTAGCTAACATCAAATCAAATGGAGAGCAACATAAACATTTCCTCTAAAATCAGGGACAAGGCAAGGATACACACTCTCCCCATATCTCTTCATCATAGTACTTGAAATCCTAGCCAGAGTAATATGACAACAAAAGTAGATCAAGGGGATACAAACTGGAAAGGAAGAAATCAAATTATCCCTATTTGCAGACGATATGATAGTATATATAAGTGACCGCAAAAATTCCACCTGAGAACTAATACAACTGATAAACACCTTCAGCAAGGAGGCTGTATACAAAATTAACTCAAAAAAAATTGGAAGCCCTTCTTTATACAAAAGATAAATGGGCTGAGAAAGAAATTAGGGAAACAACACCCTTCACAATAGCCACAAATAGCATAAAATACCTGGGGGTAACTCTAACCAAGCAAGTAAAAGACATGTATGACAAGACCTTCAAGTCCTTGAAGAAAGAAATTAAAGAGAACATCAACTGAAGATGGAAAGATCTCCCATGCTCATGGATAGAGGCAGGATCAACAGAATAAAAATGGCCATCCTACCAAAAGCAATATACAGATTCAATGCAATTCCTATCCAAATACCAACACAATTCTTATAGACCTGGAAAAAACAATTCTCAACTTCACATGGAATAACAAAAATACTCAGAATAGCTAAATCAATTCTGTTAAAAAAAAATCTGGTGGTATCACGATCCCAGATTTCAAGCTATAATACAGAGCAATAGTAATAAAAACAGCATGGTACTGGTATAGAAGAAAGACCAGTTGATCGATGGAATCGAATTGAAGAGCCAGAAATGAACCCACACACCTATGGTCACTTATTTTTTGACAAAGAAGTAAAACTGTACAATGGAAAAAGGACAGCATCTTGAACAAATGGTGCTGGTCTAACTGGATGTTGAAATGTAAAAGAATGCAAATATACTCATACTTATCCCGTTGCACAAAACCTAAGTCCAAGTGGATCAAAGACCTTACCATGAAGCTTGAAACACTAAATCTAATAGAGGAGAAAGTGGGGAAAAGCCTCAAGCTCATTGGCACATGTGAAAACTTTTGAACAGAACACCAATAGCTCAGGCTCTAAGACCAACAATCGAATTAAATGGGACCTCATGAAACTGAAAAGCTTCTGTAAGGCAAGGGACACTGTAATTCAAACAAAACGACAACCTACAGATTGGGAAAAGATCATTACCAACCCCACATCTGACAGAGGGCTACCATTCATAATTTACAAAGAACTCAAAAAATTAAATGCTAAGAAACCAAATAATCCAATCAAAAAATGGAGCACAGAAGAGAATTCACAACGGTGGAATCTCTAATGACGAAGAGACACTTGAAGAAATGCTCAACATCCTTAATCATCAGAGAAATGCAACTCAAGACGACTCTGAGATTCCATCTCACACCTGTCAGAATGGCTAAGATCAAAAAGTCAAATGACAGTACATGCTGGCAAGGTTGTGGAAAAGGGGAACACACCTCCATTGCTGGTGGGAGTGCAAACTTGTACAACCACTACAGAAATTAGTCTGGTGATATCTTAGAAATTTTGGAATAGCTCTACCTCAAGACCCAGTCATACCACTTCTGGGTATACATCCAAATGATTCCGCACCAAACCACATGGACATCTCCTCATCCATGTTCATAGCAACCTTATTTGTAATAACTAGAAACTGGAAACAATCCAGATGTCCCTCAACCAATGAATGGATAAAAAAAAAATCTGTGGTACATTTCCACAATGGAATACTACTCAGCTATCGGAAACAAGGAAATTATGCAATTTGCAGCCAAATGGTTGGAACTAGAAAAGCTCATCCTATCCTGAGTTAGCTAACCCAGATTCAGAAAGATGCACATGACATCTATTCACTTATAATTGGATTTTAGCCATATAGTACAAGATAACTATTCAACAACCAACAAACCAAAGGGAACAGAAACGTAGACTTCGTTACCTGTTACTGTGACACTTTGTCTGAGTGGGGCTGCCATGTAGGGCCCCAGTACATGAGGAAGCTCTTAGCCCTCATGTGACTGCTGAATGGCGGGCGAGGGGAGGACTGATATGTAGGGATACCCCACTCCGAAGGAGTAGGATATGAGGGGCAGTTAGCGGGAGGGTGGGATGGGGAGGAGTGGAAAGAGGACATTGTGAGGGAAGCGTAACTTGAAGTACTAAATAAACATAAAAAACATATGCTTATACCTAGAACATCCTTTTATTTCCTAAACAACTTTAAATTTAACTGTGAGAACAAAACTATCTTGTCTTCAACCTCATCAGAAATGTGAGACGGATAATTATATCTGATTATACAGAAAGTGAAAAGCCAGCAGCTTCCAAAACTAAGAAATGACAGACTACTGGCTGCCTAGACAGTCCCCAATTTCTCTACACACATTAGAACATCTGTCTTCAGCCTCTTGGCCCCATATCTCTGACAGATTTAAATTAAATTATTATGATGTGATTGAATACAGTTGAATTGCTCAATCAATGAATCATAAAATGGTACATGGAAATGAATAACTATGGTGCCTTTCAGTGTTTTATTCAATTAGTATGAAATATAAAGACCACTAGTATTAAATATGGTTCAGGAAGTATGCAAAGTATTTTTGCTTATAGATAAAAATGGGAAAATATACAGTATTTAAATTACAGAAGCATTTTTTCTAACTAGTTTATTTATTATTTGCTTTATCCTTACCTCATTAATAATTTTAAGAAAGATTTTTGAATTTACAGTAAAAAATAGATTTCTGTCAGATCATAGACTCCATTAAACTAATACTGATAAGAAGTGAAAGGCTAAGAAAGGCAATGAACATTTCAGAGTTGAACTTTGCTCAGCTTTTCCATATGATGCCTTCTGTTTTATGATCTTGCATTCCATGTGGAATCACCTTCTGGACTTTGAAGCAAAATAGTGAAGATATGTGACACCTGAAATGAACAGCTCTAATAAGAATCCTTTCACATTCACTTAGTATGGATGGTCTCTACTACATGGCTCAGTGTCAGAATAGATACCTCAAAAAAGCATATATGTGTACATATGTCAATTTCTTGCCTTAATCACCAAACTACTTCCTCTTCCATTGTTATCTAACATAAAAGGCAAGAATAATAAAATAGACCAAGGATATATTTTTCTGTGTCAAGGAATATTCTATTGAATATTTTTCATTAAAAAACCTAGAGATTGGGAAAAGAGCTTCACCAATCCCACACCCAAAAGAAGGCTAATATCCAAAATATATAAAGAACTCAAGAAGTTAAACACTAAGAAACCAAATAATCCAATTTAAAAATGGGGTACAGAGCTAAACTGAGAATTCATTTTTTTTAAAGATTTATTTATTATGTATACAGTGTTCTGTCTGCAGGTATATCTGCAGGCCAGAAGAGGGCACCAGATTTCATTATGGATGGTTGTAAGCCACCATGTGGTTGCTGGGAATTGAACTCATGACCTCTGGAAGAGCAGCCAGTGCTCTTAACCACTGAGCCATTAACAGGGGAATCTCTAATGGCTGAGAACCACTTAAAGAAACACTCAACACCCTTAGTCATTAGGGAAATATAAATCAAAATGACTGATATTCCACCTTATATCCTTCAGAATGGCTAAGATAAAAAAAAAAAACTCAAGTGACAGCACATGCAAGCAAGGGTGTGCAGCAAGGGGAATATTCCAACACTGCTGGTTGGAATGCAAACTTGCACAGTTACTTTGGAAATCAATCTGGCAGTATCTCAAAAAAAAATGAGAATAGTTCTACCTCAAGACCAAGCTATACGATTTCTGGGTATATGCCAAAAATACGCTTCATCATACCACAAGGACATTTGCTCAGCTGTGTTCCTAACAGCTTTTTTCATATGTTTATTCAGAAATTGGAAACAAACCAAATATCCCTCAACCAAAGAATTTATAAAGAAAATGTGGTACATTTACACAATGGATTATTACTCAGCTATCAAAAAAAAAAACAAATCATGAAACTTTCAAGCAAATGGATGGAAGTAGAAAATATCATGCTGAGTGAAGTAACCCAAACCCAGAAAGGCATATATGTATATACTAATTTATAAGTGGATATTAGCCATATAGTACAAGATAGCCATGCTACAATCTACAGACCCAAAGAAGCCAAGTAACAAGGAGGGCCCAAAGGAGGATGCTTGAATCTCACTGAGAATGGGAAATAAAATATACAACAGAAGTGGGATGGGGAAAGGAACTTGGGTAGGGATTAGGTGTGGGTAAAGCATGGGCAGGGGTGAGAGGGCTGGAAGAGAGAAGGGAAATTGATGAGAGGATATCTCCAGTACAAGCTAGATACCTGGGATGAGGGACATTCTTAGGAGAATATGGTGGTGACTATAACTGAGACTCCTAGCAGTGGGGCACATAGAGACTGAAGTGGCCACCTCTGGCAACCAGGCAGGACTTCCAGTGGAGGGAGGACACCAGACTACCCACAAAACCTTCCAGCCAAATTATACCCTGCCTCCAAGATGTACAGGGATAAAGATTTAACAGAGATTGAGTGAGGGTCTGGTCAACCAATGACTGGCCTAACTTGAGACCCACCCCACGGGACAGAGCCAACCTCTGACAGTATTGATAGAAACAATTTAAATAACCAATTCATAATGATGAACCAAATAATTTGATACAGAGATGCCTTGAATACAGTAAATTGTGGTTGGTTGAGTCACCATTTTTGGTCAATATGAGCAATAACTGAGATAGTTGGAAAGTCTTCCATTTACTTAAGAAATCTGAAGTAACTAGGCTAATATTTCCATTGATCCATGATGGACCCAATATAACCCTTAGTTGTCTTGAAGAAAAGAATGGCTACTATATTGTATTAGGATATGTATATTTGTCAATACTTAGCAAATTGTTCAAGTGTTATTAAAAACACCACTGTCATGATTTACTGAAATTTGTGGCTTTTTGTAGATTAGTAAGTGAAGTTGATTTTCTTTTTACTGGATTCATTGTGTGCATGTGTGTCTCTCTGTGTGTATGTGTATGTGTATGGACACATATTTGTGTGTGTAATGCAGAAGGATGTGTGCATGACAGGTGTGTGGAGGATGAAGGTTGACCTCAGGTATTGGTTCTTGCTACCTGGTACACAAGCTTTTGGGTATCATTTTGTCTCTGCCTTCAATCTTGCCAAAGCAGTACTGGGATACAGATAATGTGTTAGTGCATCAGATCTTTTGTGGACTCTGCAGATTCAAATTCAGGACTTCACATTTATACAGCAAGCACTATACTCATTGTTCAGTCTCTTCTGCTCATGAGAGTGCTTTTAAGGTGATCTTGTTGGCCTTTCTGTATAGGCTAGTCTGAGTGTCAATGTATTTATTTAGGAATGGAATCATCCCAGTTCACAACTGCTAATTGGAGAACAGTTCTTGATGAAATATATTTCTCCTTTTCTTTATTAGGGTCCTTCACATGGATTCCTCCGATGAATGTTTTTTTTTTTCTGATTCATTTTTTGTTTATTCCTTAAGAATTTCATGCAATATATTTTGATCATGTTCTTCCCCTCCCCCTCCAACTTTATGTTCTTGTTTTCTCTCATAAAATCAAAACCAAAACTAAAACAAAGTCACACAACCACAAAAGATCAACTTCTGAAGATGAAGCCTTTCCTGGAGTATTTTTAATGTACCCAGTGATACATAATTGAAGAAAACTGATTTTCTACCTCCTAGAAGCGTTCATTTGCAAATAATTTCTTCTATAGAGGTGGTATTTCATATCTACTTTCCCTTTTCACTCCTGGGACTTTGTATGTTTTGGCCTACACAATTTTCTGTGAGTTCAAATATGTGACTGTCCTGTTGCATATGGAAAACACTGTTTTCTTGGATTCATCCACCATCTTTGGCTCTTCAAACTTTTCCACCCACTCTTCCACATATATCTCTGAGCTTTGTGGGAGAGGCATGATAAAAACATCTCAATCAGGGCTGAGCACTCTACAGTCTGTTATTCTTTGCATGTTGTCCATTTGTGGATCTATCTATTAATTACTATCTACTACAAGAAGAAACTGCTCTGATGAAGTGTGAGTGATGCACTGATCTATAGATAACAGTAATATGTCATTAGAAGTTTTATTGGTATGTTTATTTAGTAGAACGACAATAATAGGTTTCCTGTAATGCCCATAACTTATCTAGTCTTAAGTTCTTGGCCTCATTAATAGTGTCAAGTTTGGAATCCATCTCATGTAGTAGGCCTTAAATAATTTCAAAAACTGGTCATTTACTTCCATATCAGTAGTGCTATTGTTGCACCAGTGGCCATATCTTGTAGGCACATCATTATTATAACTCACAAAGTTCATAGCTGGATGAAATGTGTGATTATTTTATCCTTTGGTAGCATGTATAGCAACTTCCTACAGTGTGAATCTAGCCAGTAGAGATGAGTTTCAAGTTGAGACCCAGCTTGATTTCTCCATGTTCTTTCATTCTCTTGAGCCAATTTAAATGTGAAAGCAAACTCTTTTTCAAAGCATTTACTAAAAGAAGACTGTGGTCAAACAAGTACCGGATAAATAAAATTGTTGAACATATTTGGAAATCTATTGCCTGTAGAATGTTATCACTATTGTTTGACTTCTGATTTCTTTAAATGGCCAGTGATAGCTTCAAGCAATTTTGAAGGTACAATTCCATGTAGGAGAGCCTCAGAATGATGATATGCATTAACCCATGGCAAGATCTTTAGTGGATTTTGTCTAAGTCATGCTACAACAGTTCCACTAGATCTTTCTGGCATATAGATACTATAAGCTCACAAAGCAAATATCCCGAAAGTGGACTTCCATCAGAAGGATTTTCTCTGTCATTACAATTTTGTAGTTTCTTTTCATACCTCAAGGGAGTTGTTCAGTATTTATCAGGCTATTGGTAGCTCCATGACTATGCTAGTTGGAGGAATAGACTATTGGATCTAACCAGAATGTTTTCAGAATTCCATGATCCTCACCAATAGCCATGCCTCCTGGATAAGAAATGGCAGCAGTATGTATGTGCTGTGCCTGAGATTGTGTTGTCTAACAGATTGGGTTGTCAAATCAAGTACTGGGTCTCTACATGATTTGAATTTTAGATAAATAATTGTTAGAAGTATTTTGCAGTCCACACCTTTGCTGAGAAAGCATTTAATCTGAAATTCAAAGCTAATTGGATGTTTTGTAGTTTTATTTTCTAAATATAGCAGGTATATACTGAGAGCTCTATGAGAATTTTTAGGGAATATGTAAGGGCTTCTGAAATGCAGAGAAATGGGGCCAAATGGCTGAAGATTGATGCTGTAATGTATGGAGAGAAAATGGGAACTGTCCAGGCAGCCACTGGTATGTCATTTTTTAGTTTTGGAAGCTGCAGGCCCTGCACTTCCTATATAATCAGATATATTTATCCGTCTCAGGTCTCTGAGGTGGTTGAAGAATAGATAGCTAGAGTCTCATAGTTAAATTTTGAGTTGTTTAGGAATCAAGAGGGTGTTCTGGATCTAAGAAGATATTTTTAAAATTATGAGGCACGTTAGTATGAAAGCTGAGTTAGATATAGACCTTTAAAATCATGGAGATGGTTAGATAGTAGAATGTTAAAGTCAGGTGCCAAATACATATGGACTGGACACTGGGAATGTATGCTAAACCATATAACTCTTATAATTGTGGCATATTTATTTTTGTTGTTTTGTATTGTATTTATAGTTATAAGAAAAAGAACCATTTTTTGGACTGAAAGGGAGAGCTGTTGGGGGAAAAAAGAAATACCTTAAACTAAAAAAAAAAAAAAAAGAAGGGAAGAGGATGGGGGCGTTGAGGGGGAGGAGGGTGGCTGGGACTGGAGGGGGGAGTAGGAAGGGGATTGTGATTGAGATGTAACTTGAAGAAATAAAAAATAAATTATTAAAAAAAAGGAAAAAAAAGGCACTCATAGTCAACCTCAAGCCTTGTAACTATTGGAAGCACATGGCAGTGTATGGTCCTGGGAAACAGATGTAATTTATAAAGCCTGGGAAACTGAGAAAAAGGGATTTGGATGCTGCCTCTCTTCTAAAGACATTGAATGGAGCCGACATAGGTAGAGCCCAGGTGAAGCCATGACTGTGATAGATGTGCAGCAGAGCTTTGTTGAGGGACATGGCTACAAAGCCTCAGAAACCTAGAAAAAGCATCCTGCTGAAGGGGTGGCTATAAGAGTAGCAAGAAAGACTGCAAGAACCAGGTCCTATTTAAGGAGCATGGGGGCCCAGGATAGAACCCCCAACAAGAGAGACAATGAGGTGCAAAGCAGCATGTGCCATTTGTTGATGCCATCCCATGCTGACAGGAAAATCCACAAAGAGCGAATTCTGTCAATGGCAAGCCCAGGAGGCTGATAAAAGTAATAGAAGACTGCTTGTCCCAAGGCCTGTACACACTCCGAAGCTGCAGGGAACAAAGGGTGAGAGACCTCAAAATCAGGTGGGAGTGTGACCCCTGTTACATGAGTGTTTTGCAGGGCTCAGACAAGTGAATAGGACATGGCAAGGTGGTGACACCAAAACTAGGCCACGTGGCACATCATCTGTACCATATAAGTTTGAAACTGACCCCAAGCTGAGGAGCTAAGGCAGGCTGGCAGCATGAGCTAGCTGACAGTGGCGATTCTAGGCCCTGAGCATGAGGAAACTGAGGAGAGGGCAAGGCAGGCAGGAGGCAGCCTCTGTCCCTTGAGGAGCCCCAGACATGGCAGTGATGCCAAGACTGGCTGAGGAGGCCTGGAGTCCAAGATGAAGTGAGAAGGCAGTTGACACAAGAGCCAAATGACTACATGAGCCTACAGGCAGCAGAGGCACCCTGAAAGAAGAAGGCCTCAAGAAGGCTCTGCCATAGCAATGCCAGAGCCAGACTGCTGATTGCTGTTTGAGGTGTGCCTGCAGATAGAAGGCTGACAAGTTGCCCAGAAAGACCCATGGCCTAGTATTCCTTCAAAAGGGTTAGGGTAGAGTTGTTTAGGTGTTGTTAGGTTATAAGTATTTATTAGGTATTACTAAATACAGTTTAATAAAAATTTCAGTTACAGGTTGCATCCAGTGTGGGGCCATTATGGGTAAGTTGGTTTTCAAAGCTGTAGAGGAAAATGTAGGTTTTGAATTTATGACACAGTTTGTCAGGAACTCAGTTTCCTGGGCTTTACCAACTGTATCTGTTGTATAGGACCATATGGTGCCCTGTGCTTCTCACAGGGTTGAGGCTGATTACAAGTGCCCTTTTAAGAGTCTGTATTTCAGAAGCCCTTACATATTCCCTACTGGAAATTGTGGTAAGTAATGAGAATCATTGTAAGTCTACAATAGCTGAAAAACCGGAGTTTCACAGAGCACCATTAAAGTACAAGAAAAATAAATTGAGACTGGTGGCTATTTGAGATGGTTAATCTTTATTGTCTGCCTGATTAGATTTGGAGTTACCTAAGAAACATACTAATTGATATGTCTATGAAGATAGGTTCAAGAGAGGTATAACAGCTGAAGGTAGAGGCCTAGAATGGATAAAAAATGAATGAAGGATAAAATCAGCTGAACACCAGCATTTATCACTCTCTGCTTTCTGACCACAGATGCTATGTAACCAGCTACCTCACACTCCCACCATCTTGTCTTCTCATCATGATAGACTGTTTTCCTTTAAACCATGGGACAAAATAAAAGAAAAAAAACAAGTTGCTTTTTTCAGTATTTTTTCATAGTACTGATAAGGTAAACAGTACAGTATCACTGCAGTAGATGATGTTTTTGTGCCTTCTTCACTGGCTCAAATATCATTAGAGCATCAATGGAACCCACAGTTTCTTATTGTTGAGAATTTAGAAACAGACATAATTTGTTTTAGAAAAGTAAAATAAAGTGCCTATTTTTTGCCCTTATTGTGCCATGGAAACATACCTGTCAGGCTCGACTTTTTAATGGAGAAACTAAAAAATAAATACTGCCTACATTGTAGAGTTTCTACAAAAGTTAAATGAGATATAATATAGTTAAAATATAATATAGTTAAAACTAGTAGCAGAGTATCTATCACTTAGTTCTAAATAAGAACCCATATATTTGTTGATCATCATTATCACATCATCATGAGAAAAAGGGGCAGCTAAGGAGAAATTTCAAAATATCCTAAGAGGTATCCCTTGACTAGCTACTTATATATAGCAGCTATAATGAATAATTCCTTCTCATAGTAGAGTTATTCTCTGACTCTAAATTTCTGGCTCTTTTAAGCTTTGCCCTGTGATTTAGTAGATTAGCAATTTACATTTCTCTGCTTCAAGGAGAAATGCAACTTTATTTCAAATGTTAGAGAAATACAAGCCTTTTGAGTATTTTCATTCATATATGGCAGCATCTTCAAAGAATACAAAAGAAAACAAAATATCTGCTCCCATAGGAGGAGATATCAGGTGAATACAGGTAAAAGTTGAACTATATACTGTCAAAATAATCAACCTTATGGAGTTTAAGATAGTATCTCAAGAATGAATTTCTAGTAAAACTAGAATAGAAAGATATGATAATATGATAAACTTAGGTTTCAGAGCATATTATCCTTTCTGTCATTGAACTCCTACACTTAAACACCATGCTAGAGGGGATTTTATTTGTAAAAATGAAGGAATGCTAGAAAAAATAGCTAACTGCAAGACAAGCCATCAGATGCTTTTATGAAATTAGTCTCTGTAGCAAAGAGGCTAATGTCTTCAGCCTGCAAATGCCTACCTTTTATAGCTGTTTTGAGCACCACTGGGACAGACATTAGCCACAACTGGGAGAGGAGAGATGGGCTTCTTTTGGTGGACACCAAAAGAAACAAAGCCTTTGTTTGGTTAGCTTTGTCAGTAATATCTTGACATTTTCTGCAGCCACTATAAGTGTGAGTAAGAAAAATAAAGAAAAATGAGGGTAAAAAAATTAAATCGTTTTAAACTTAGTACTCACAAAAGGTATATCTAGAAATTCTTTCAGAATTATTTGAGTAGATTTTGAGAACTAGAACTAGATGTTTTAGGGAGCAAGAACTAGAGCTAGAGAACACTGCTTGATGATTATGACCAATGTCTTACTGGTAGTGTGGAGCCTGACTGAATGCATCTTCAAAAAAAGATTCCATTTTGTATTAAGTTCGACTCAGAGCTGACCTCCAGTTCCAGAACAACAACAAAATGTACCCGACCTTGTATTCCAGGGGTGTTCCCTCATCATCACCAGACAGCTCACTCTCAGAGAGCACCCAAAAAGTCTAAACAAACTTTCTGATGGTTAAACTGACCTCAGCTGGTTAGTCAATAACAATGACCCAATCAGAAATGGACATGATTAGCTACCCAAATGTCACCCAATCATATGGTAAAAACCTGCTTCTTTGTCTGAGTCTCTATTCTATATAAACTCTATACTTCTGGGTCTGGGGATTCTCAACTCAAACTGCTGTGTCAGTGAGTATTGAGAGTCCAAGCTCTGGGCTTGAATAAACAACCCTCATGAATTTACATCGGTGTTGGCTCCTGGGTGGTCTTTGGGGTCTCAAGAACTGGGCAAAACAGTAGGATGGGGTAAGAAATGAAGAGGGAGTACATTAAATTCTATCAGTTGTTTTGCAAACTTGTCAGCTGATAATTACCAATTTGCCTTATTTTTAAAAGAAGTCACTGCTCATTCAATTTATTTAAGTGCATTAAGAAGAGAATTTGGATTTTTAATGTTTAATGGCCCATTCTAGTTCTTCAACATATAGCCAATTTTCCCCTTGTTAATCATTGACAAAAGAAACTACTTGGATCTTGATCAGCTGCTTATCTTTCCAATTCTTATCTGGAAAATAATAGAGGAAAAAATTTAAGCTCCATGGTGTTGGAGATAATACATTGCTACTCTTTACAAGTTTTCATTTAAAGATGTCTCTGTGGCACAATAACAATGATACCTAATTTGTTGCCATCAGCACCCATGGCAAGTTTAATAATAGAAATAACAGAAGGATAAAGCCAATGTCATAAGCAAGGTGGGTGGTTCATGGTAGCGTGCTGTACTATCCATGATAACTTTCAGTTAATCTGAAACAATTTCAATGCATTTTTCTTTACTTTTGAGAGTTTCACACACACACACACACACACACACACACACACACACACACACACACCTTCCTGTAGAGTGTTGGTCTCAAATATCTTTGAGGCTGCTTTCCTAACTAAATGGAACAAAAGGAATCAGGTGGAGACATTGTCAAATTGGAGAAAACACATTCTATCTAAATGGTAGTAGTTACTTTCTAGGTACAACTAATATGTGCCAGGAATTTTTGTTATGGCAATGTTGTTAGGTTCTCTCAATTTTCAAAAAGGACCAGAAATCTAAATATTCATATTAAATATTCTGATCTTTAAAATCTTCAATTAATTTAGTCTTGTAATAAGAAATCACTGTGTAAATCAAATAAAAGACATTTATTTGATACACTGTGTCCACAGACTTCTCTTTACTTTCCCCAGGGGCTATTTCATACGAGGAAGAAAGGAGATACTAGAGGATTAGAGAATATTTATACAAATGCTTAGGTCATTAGTATCATTAATTCCTTAAGCTCATCTGATGCAAAGGGAATTACAATGACAAAATATAATATTTGCTTTTTAATGAGCTTAGGATCTTTATTAGAATTCAAAAATAATTTTAGAGAATGTTAAGTGACAGGCGCTTGAAATATGGAGTTATTAATTCTCAAAGCAATCTATATTTGTATTATTCCATTTATACAGATGGAAACTGAAACTCACATAATTATTAAAATTTAAATAATTTTCCAAGGCAAGAGAACTGAAATTAGAATCAAAGCCATTGACATTGCCAAGAAAACAACAATCTTGTACATGTGTAAAGGCTAGAAAAAACTCTTTTCAGTGATGTTTGACATCTCTTTAGTGTTAGAATATTAAAATCCTCTAGTAGTATCTTGTAGCAAGGAGATAAATGTGTCATGTAAAGACTTTTTAACTACAAATACTTTGATAACCACTTTTTTTTTTTTTAAAGAGAAACTGGTCATTACTACAGCATCATTCATCTAAGATCCTCCCCTTCCTTCCCCACATGAAATTTAGTTTATTCACCATTTAATAACCTTGCAAGGAATCCTAGTCCCACTCATGCCAACAAATCACTATTCTATGCTTTCTGGAAAAATTTACAAGTGACTTTGATATGTGGTCATAGTAGAATCTAATGGAAACAAAGGACCATCGAGACACTTTAAATTAATATGTATATATTTTACACTTAAGAATGTGTACAGATTATAAAATATATTTTTATTTCCTTTCAAAATATATTTAAGAAAAATGTTTCTTTCACTAGAAAAATACAGATTGAATTGCTTTTTGAAATATTTAATGGCAGAAATCTAGGTGTTGAGTTAGAAGGCACATCTCTAAATGTTGTTCTTGATTGCAAAGGTCTTTCATTTCCTTAGACAAGAAAGAAGCTTTAGTTGTGGACTTACCAAGACAGCAAGGGAATAGGTAGCTTGATTTCACACTGACCTACAACTGTATATATCTGATAAATACATACATTTGTTATTTCAAAAGCTTCTATCATGCCTTTCCTTCTTTAAAATGAAGGAACACTTCATCAGTGTTGCATGTGGTAAATTTTTGACCTTACACTAGTTTCTAAAACATTCCTTTCAGAGATTTTAGCCCTTATTGTTTAATAAACCATAAAATACTTAAAACTTTATGTAATTATAGCTGTTGGAAGGATATCCATAACTATTAAAATTGAAAATTCTTCAAGGAAGACACAACACAGAGTTATAGATTTGTGTCTATTCTTTTTTAAATGTTTATTTATTACTTCAGGTTACATCTCCATCACAGTGCCCTCTTTCTACCCTTCCTTGTCCCACACTCCCACCTTTTCCCTCCCCCTCTCCCTCCTATCCTACTCTTCCAGAGTGGGGTGCCCCTACATATCAGCCCCCTTCAGTTCAGCAGTCTTATGAGGGCTAATAGCTTCCTCTTGCCCTGGAGGCCTACATGGCAGCACCACCTTATACTTCTCATAGTATTCATTACTTCTTTCTGCATGATGAGCCATGGACTGACTAGTGGTGCTAACAAATCACCAAGAGTCTTATTAGAAATGCAGTCATGTCATATCTTAGAACTACGGAGCCAGAACCTACATTTTATCAAGATCCATGGCTGATTAATGTAGAAATTAAACTCAGAAAAGATTCACTTTTTCTGTGTTCTCCAGACTTTTTAATCTTAAATTCCAGAACTGAACACAGTGCCAGATAGATCATTGGAGATTTATTAATATTTATTAATTGTTGAATTAATTCTTTTTTATTTAGCAAATGCTTAATACTTCTACAGAATGTGTTGGTTAATTTTTAAATACTTTTTATTTTATTTTATTTTTATTTCTTGAAGTTACATCTCAATCATCATCTCTTCCCTCCTCCCCCTTCCAGTATTACCCTGGAGAGTTAATTCTTAATACTGGGAAATCTACTTTAAAATCTTCATTTAGAAATTCTAGGAATTCCTGGAGATAGTCAAGTAATCACAGACCCTGATCTATTCAAAGACTCTTCAGTCATATTTTATATGGGAAACAGAAATTTGTTCTAATTTTCAATACCTGACTCCCAACTAAGATAGCAATTTAAATTCAGTTAATATATGGTCTAACTTTAAGCTTTGGGATTTTCACATTGGTCATTCTAAACTGTGCCAAGATTGAGAGCTGTTGCAGTAGATAGTTCCAGAAAAAAATATTTTGAAAAATCAGATGAATATATCCCAAGACTCTGAAATTAATAGCTACTGAAGTTGAATATACTGTTATAGGGACTGAACTTAAAAGTCCTGAGAGGTGTGCAATAGTTTGCATTTGTGGTAAGTAAATATATTCTATGTACTTTACTAATGTAACCAAGTAGGGGTACATTAGAAAGGGAAGTCTTTTATCAAAACAGTGACACTGTGACTCTCAATTCTACCCTCTACCCTCTTTCGCCTTTCACACCTCCCCTTCTCCTCAGAAAAGTGGAACCTCCCCATCTTCAAGTTGCATCAGGATTAAGAGCATCTTTTTATTTTTTAAAATTTTTTTTAATTTTTCAAGTTATATCTCAATCACAATCCCCTCCCTATTCAGCCCTCCAGTCTCACCCTCCCACCTTCTTCCGCCTCAACCCCCCATCCTCTTCCCTTTTTTTAAGTTTAAGGTATATCTTTTTCCCCTTCCACAGCTCCTCCTTTCAGTCCAACAAATGGTTCTTTCTCTTATAACAATAAATACAATACAAAACAACAGAAATAAATAGGCCACAATTATGAGAGTTATATGGCTTAGCATACATTCCCAATGTCTAGTCCATATGTATTTGGCACCTGACTTTAACATTCTACTATCCAACCATCTCCATGAGTTTAAAGTTCTATATCTAACTCAGCTTTCATACTAACTTGCCTCACAATTTAAAAAAAATCTTCTTAGATCCAGAACACCCTCTTGATTCCTAAACAACTCAAAATTTAACTATGAGACTCTAGCTATCTATTCTTCAAACACCTCAGAGACCTGAGAGGGATAAATATATCTGATTATATAGGAAGTGCAGGGCCCGCAGCTTCCAAAACCAAGAAATGACATACCTGTGGCTGCCTGGACAGTTCCCATTTTCTCTCCAAACATTACAGCATCAATCTTCAGCCGTTTGGCCCAGTTTCTCTGACAGAAATTGATTGTAAAGCAGGAATTATGAAGGACTTGCCTACTCTGTCTTGGCAGAGCTAGGCTATTGATTTACCTGCTTCCAAGTTTTGTCCTTTTTGGACAGCATTCTGTCTACAGCTGAAGCAAGGGATTTTTATTGACAAGAGATAGGCTTGCCACTCCCACTGGAGAATCTTTGATTCTCATCTACTTGGAGTAGAATAGGGGGTGCTGTCAGCAGCTGACATGTCTTGATATCAAAAAAATCTTAAGTTAAAAAATATCTTTGAATGTCATATTCTGCAGATCTCTTGAGGTTTTTGAAGATTCCCTATCTATCTCTTATATTTAGATAAGCAAATGTTGCTTGTCTCTTAGCAACTTGATTTCTGATTAGCTTAGAAAATAACTGTGATAACAAAAAAAGAGAAAAAATAACTGCGATATACTGTCATAGTACCTAACAAAATGACAAACTTGAATGACTATTAATTTGCATTTCTTAATTATTCTAAACAGTTTATGACAGTTGGTAGCAAAAGGCCGAGACTTCACATTTCATTTTTAAGCATTACTAGATACAATACCTTTAAAGAGCATTACCCTTAATTTTGTATCAATATACAAGGGTCAATACCATTGTGGCCAAATATAATCTTAATTTTGTATCAATATACAAAGATCAATACCGATGTAGCTCAATACAGTCTTAATTTTGCATTAATATACAAAGTTCAATACCAATTTAGCCAAATATAATATTCATTTTGTATCAATACACAAAGGTATAAGGGCATATTCAATAATTTGTCCTTTTTTTCTTGATATTTCCTAAATTATGTGTATGTCCCATTTTTTTCTCAAGTCTGTTAACTCCTACATAGCAGAGAAAGAAGGATACAGAAAAAGAAAAAAGAGAGAAGTCCCTGGGTCTAACCCTCAAAACCTATTTAACAAGACCATTTAACAGATTGTAATCTCTTCCCCTAAATAACAAGATTTTCTATTATACATCAAATGACCAAAGGGGGGAAAACACCCTTCCCACCTTCTGGGGATGGGATGTCGCTCTCTTAAAATGACTTCCTGCTGATTTGGGATGTAGTAAACCTGTTTGGGCCCAAATAAGAATAGAAAATGATTAAAAATGTTAATAGAATCATTTCATGTTCAGTCCTTTTGTGCTCAGGTATTTAAATGTCCTAAGAAATTCATAGACAGAATCTGAACTTCAGGGCTTCTGGCTGGAGCAGTATGTGGAGCTGAATAATCTTAGCTATTTTTGAGTTGTTGTGGTTGTATACTTTTGAGGAAACAGCTATTTGAGGAAGTCTGTAAGGCTGGATCATCTGGGCTACTTGTCTTCTCTGGTGTCTGCTCTGTTTTCTTCTGAAGTTTCCGTTGTCCAGCTGTCCCTGGATTCCTTGGATGGATGCTTTAAATCTCCTGGAAAGATAAGAACAGAGCTCTGCCCTAATCCTAACTCTAGGACATTACCTTTTTCTGGTGTGGGGGGGGATCAGGTAATATTTTTCCTGGAGCAAATTTGGTTTTTTGACAATATAAAAAGTATTATCTTTCAATTCGGATTAAAGAAAAAATTATTTTGATATTTTGGAGCTAAACAAACCTTTAGTGTTTATATTTTGAGATCTCAATGGACAATTTGTTTGAATTTCAGCATGTGTTTTGTAAGTAGTTTTAAAACTTAAATCCTTCCTAATCCTATGTGCCTGCCTCTGCATTTTAAGCATTGGGATCAAAGACATGTGGTTCCCAACTGATGGGATTAAAGATGTGCTCCTCCACCCCTGGATCAAAGTTTTTCTCTATTTAGAGCTTGTATTTTATCAGGCTGACCTTGAGCTCTGAGATCTGCCTGTTTCTGTCTCTAGTGTGTTGGGATTAAGGGTGTATCATTCTCAAATGATGGGATTAAGGGTGTGCACCATCACCACCCTGTTCCTTGTATCTCTAGAATTTATAAGACAACTAACTCAATAGTGACTCTCCTGTCTCTGGTGGGTTTAAAGGCATGGGCTAGCACCATGTATTTCATGTATTTTACCTTAGCTCCAAGTTTTTTCAACTAAGAGCACCCTCTTAAACCAGGGCCAGACAAGGCATGTTAGCTAGTGTAAGGTAACCCAAAAAGAGGGCAACAGAGTCCATGTCATAGATAGTCTCTGCTCCACTTGATAGGAGATGTACATGAAGACCAAGCTGCCTATCAGCTACATATATGTAAATGTGTAAGGGACCTAGGACCAGACCATATGTGCTTTTTTTTTGGTTGGTTCTTCCATCTCTATAAGCCCCCAGGGGCCTAGGTTATTTGACTTTGTCGTTCTTCATGTGTAGTTCTTATCCCTTCCAGATGCCTCTATTCTTCCTCCTACTCTTCTACAAGACTCCCTGAACTCCACCTAGTGTTTGGCTGTGTGTCTCAGCATCTGTTTTGATTCACTTCTGGGTGGGACCTATTAGATAATAGTTAGGCCAGGGTTCCTGTTTGTGAGCATAGCAGAGTATTATTTATAGTGGCAGGAGTTGGCGCTCTCCCATGGAATATGTCTCAAGTTGCACCACTCTTTGGTTGACTGTTCCCTTAACCGTGATCCATCTGTATCCCTGTACATGTGTAGGCAGGGTGAATTATTGGTTGAAGAGTTCATAGGTGAATTGGTGCCCTCCTTCCTCAACTGAAAGTCCTGCCAGGCTAGAAGGTGAACACTTCTGTCTCTGTGACCTCTGTTGATAAGAGTCTTAGCTAGGGTCACCCCCATATCCTTTCAGGAGCATACCTTTCACAGGACTTCAGCTGGTTTCAGAGTTGCCCCCATATCAGTTTCCCTTTTCTCTCCCAGCCCTCTCACCCCTGCTCCCACCACACCTGATCCCCAACCTCGTTCTGCTCCCCATACATACTCCAACTCAGTTCCTTTTCAGCATCTACTTCTGATGTTTATTCTACTTCCCTTCAGAGTGAGCTTCAAGCACCCTCCATTGGGCCCTCCTTGTTACTTAGATTCTTTGAGTCTGTGAGTTATAGGATGGGTATGCTATACAAAATGACTAATATCCACTTATAAGTAAGTATGTATCATGTGTATCTTTCTGGGTCTGGGTTGCCTCATTCAGGATGATCTTTTCTAGTTCCATTCATCTGTCTGAAAATTGCATGATTTCCTTGTTTTTAAAAGCTGACTAGTAGTCCACTGGGTAAATTTACCACAGCTTCTTTATCCATTCTTCAGTTGAGGGACATTTGAGTTGTTTCCATTTCTGGCTATTATGAATAAAGCTGCTATGAACAGAATTGAGCCAATGTCCTTGTGGTTTGGTGGTACATCTTTTGGGTATCTGCCCAGGAGTGGTACAGCTAGATCTTGTGGTAGAACTATTCCCAGTTTTCTGAGATACCACCAGATTGATTTCCACAGTGATCATGTAAGTTTGCACTCCCACCAAAAATGGAGAAGTGTTCCCCTTTTTCCACATCCTTGCTGGCATGTGCTGTCACTAGAGGTTTCAATCTTAGCCACTCTGACCAGTGTAAGATGGAATCTCAGAATTGTTTCGATTTTCATTTCCCTGATGACTAAGGACATTGAGCATTTCTTTAAATGCTTCTCAGCCATTAGTGTTTCCATCTTCAATGAATTCTCAGTTTAGCCATGTACAGCATTTTTTGATTGAGTTAGTTGGCTTGTTGGTGTTCAATTTCTTGAGTTCTTTATATATTTAGATATTAGCCCTCTGTCAGATGTGGGGTTGGTGAAGATCTTTTCCAAATCTGTGGGCTGCTGTTTTTTTTCTAATTACAGTGTCCTTTGCCTTATAGAAGCTTTTCAGTTTCATGAGGTCCCATTTATTATATATTGGTCTTAGTGCCTGAGCTGTTGGCATTCTGTTCAGGATGTTGTCTCCTGTTCTAATGAGTTCAAGGCTTTTCCTCACTTTCTCTGCAGTTAGATTGAGTGTATCCAGTTTTATGTTCAAGTCTTTGATCCACTTGGACTTGAGTTTTGTTCAGGGTGGTATATATTGGTCTAATTGCATTCTTCTACATATAGACATCCAGTTAGACCAGCACCATTTGATTAAGGTGCTTTTCTTCCCATTATATGGTTTTGGCTTCCTTGTCAAAAATTAGTGACCATAGGTGTGTGGTTTTATTTCTGGGTCTTCAATTTGATTTCATTGATTGACCAGTCTGTTTCTATGCCAATACCATGCAGTTTTTATTACTATTGTTCTGTAGTACATCTTGAAATCAGGGATAGTGATGCTTCCAGAAGTTCTCTTATTGTATAGGATTCTTTTGCTATCCTAGGTTTTTATTTTTCCATATGAAGATTTAAATTGCTCTTTTAAGGTCTGTAAATAATTGTATTGGGATTTTGATATTTTGTAGGAATTGTATTGAATATATATATATATAGCTTTCATTAAGATGGCCATTTTTGCTATGTAAATGATGCTGATCCCATGAGCATGGGAGATCTTTCCATCTTTTGATATCTTCTTCAACCTCTTTCTTCAGAGACTTCTAGTTATTGTCATACAGGTTTTTCACTTGCTTGGTTGCAGTTACGCCAAGATATGCTATATTATTTAAGGTTATTGTGAAGGGTGTTGTTTTCCTACTTTCTTTCTTAGTCTGTTTATATCTTTTGTATAAAGAAGGGCTACTGTGTTTTGTTTTTTGTTTTGGGGTTTTTTCTTTTGAGTTAATTTTGTATCTGGACACTTTGCTGAAGGTGTTTGTAGGAGTTCTCTGGTTTAATTTTGGGGGTCAGTTATATATACTGTCATATCATGTACAAATAGGGATACTTTGACTTCTTCCTTTCCGATTTGTATCCCTTAGATCTCCTTTAGTTATCTTATTGCTTTAGTTAGAATTTTAATTACTATATTGAAAAGATATGGAGAAAGTGGGGAGCCTTGTCTTGTCCCTGTTTTTAGTGGAATTGCTTTAAGTTTCTTTCATTTAATTTGATGTGATTATTGAATTACTGTATATTGTCTTTATATTTTAGGTATGGGTCTTTTATCCGTAATTGCTCCAAGATTTTTGTCATGAAGGGGTATTGGATTTTGTTAAAGAATTTTCAGTGTCCAAAGAGATGATTATGAGATTTATTTTTAGTTTGTTTATGTGATGGTTTATGTTGATAGATATTCATATATGGAACCATTCTTCATCCCTGGGATGAAGCCTAGTTGATCATGGTGGATGAAAGGTATATTTCTCCCCCCAACAGCTCCCCCTTTCAGTCCAACAAATGGCTCTTTCTCTTATAACAACAAATACAATACAAAACAACAGAAATAATTAGGCCACAGTTATGAGAATTATAAAGCTTAGCATACATTCCCAATGTCCAGTCTATATGTATTTGGCAACTGACTTTAACATTCTACTATCCAACCATCTCCATGAGTTTAAAGTTCTATATCCAACTCAACTTCCATCCTAACTTGCACCACCAACTGAAAAACATTTTCTTAGATCCAGAACACCCTCTTAAATCCTAAACAACTCAAAATTCAACTGCAAGACTATAACTATCTAGTCTTCAACCACATCAGACACCAGGGAAGGATAAATATATATAATTGTACAGGAAGTCCAGGGCCAGCAACTTCCAAAACTAAGAAATGACAGAAAACTGGCTGCCTGGTCAGTTCCCAATTTCTCTCCATACATTACAGCATCAATCTTCAGTCATTTGGCCCTGTTTCTCTGACAGATGTTGATTGTAAAGCAGGAATTATGAAGGATTGCCTACCCTGTCTTGGCAGAGCTAGGCTGTCAACTTGCCTGCTTCCAAGTTTTGTCCTTTTTTGGACAGCATTCTGTCTATAGTTGAACCAAGGGATTTTTCTTGCCAAGTGACAAGCTTGCCATTAATTCACTCATCTCCAATTGGAGATTCTTTGATGCTCATCATCTACTTGAAGTAGAATGGAAGGTGCTGTCAGGAGCTGACTTGTCTCAATATCAAAAATCTTAAACTTAAAACAAAAGGAAGTGGATGGGGGAGTTGAGGGGGAAAAAGGTGGGAGGATGAGACCAGAGGGGGGAATATGGAGGTGATTGCAATTGAAGAAGTAAAATATAAAAAATAAAAATAAAAAGAAGCAATATGTAAAACAGAAAGAAAACTTTGAGTGGATAGGGAAGTAAGGAGGATCTAGAAGGAATAGGGAGATGGGAAAACATGATTAAAATATAATGTAAGGTAAATATTTTTTTACAAAAAAAAGAGAAAAAAAAAAGAAATTCAAGGCTGAATTTGTCGCTTTGCTAATGTCCTAAGAACAGGATAGATAACTGGGTATTGAACCTAGTGCTTACCTGGTGCTTCACCACTGAGGAATACAATCTTCTTTTTAACTCTGCCTTCTTTAATTTGTGGCTAGGTTATTATCACCACAGCCAACTCATGGTGTTATGTTTTAGTTAGTTTTCTATCCCTCTGATTACATATTATGACCAAAAGTGATTTGTGGATGAAAGAGTTTATTTGGCTTATAAATCCTGAATCATAATCCCCTAAGGGAAGCAAAGGCAGGAACTCAAATTTGGAGTCTGGAACAGAAATAGAGGCCATGTAGGAACTTTGTTTATTGGCTTGCTTTCCATGACTTGCTCAGACTGCTTTCTTATATAACCCAGAACCCCCTGACCAGCGGTGGCAGTGGCCCTCCTGAATCAGAATTAATCAACAAAATGCCACACAGTCTTACCTATAGGCCCATGTAGAGGAGACCTTTACTCAATTGAAATTTCCTCTTCTCAGATGACCCTGGCTTGTATCAAGTTAACAAAAAGATATTTCACCAGAGCATGGTAAAATGGTTGTGGCAGTTACAGCCATATGTTCCAGCTTAGAAAGAGAAGACACTGAGTCAGGTACCTATAAAGATATTTCTCAAAATATCTGCTGAGATACTTGGGTCTACATTTCATAACTACTTTTTTTCTGCAATACAAGCTTGGAAAATATTTATTGCTGAATTTGTTGTATTGTCTGGGGAAAATAACAAGTATGTATATTGTATAGTTAACTTTTTGTCTAAATTCCCTTAAAGCAGTTTTGCCTTTGATTGCTGAGATCACTTCTTTATGAAGAGTGATAGCTTCATCAATAAGAAAATGGAAGTTTATTCTCAGATAGGGAAGGAAGTGGGCTATTTGATTCAGAGAGAGTCTTCAATTGGCTTACATAATCAAGCATAAATTTTTTGGTGATATAACCTTTGCTTCCTTGAGCATAGTGGGAATAGATACAGACTGATGAGCGCTCTGATTTCATTCATCTCTGAAGGCAAGGGTAACATTAGCAGTAACAACCCATGGGCATTTAGTCACACAGATGTTGTTTAATGTCAACTAGTTCATTCTACTGCATTTCAATAGTCCTAAGAATTACATATAGTTAAAAATATCTAAAACATGAAAACCATTTAAAATCTGTCCAGTTTCATTTGCCATTATTTTATGTAATGTGAATTACTATGATGGGCAGCATAAATATCACCTTTTTACTTGTTCCTCTCATACCCTAAACTATTCATATTGTAGAAGCTTCTAAAAAGTATGCTTTAAAAAATAAAATTCACTGAATAACCTACCATTTGGATTTTCCATATGATAATGTACATGAAAGAGCTTTATCAATAGTAAGAGGTCGCGTGGTTGTTAGATAAAATCATGTCATCTATATAGCTTTATAAATGTGCACCTGAAAAATAGTTGAACCAGTGTCAAAAAGATAATTAGATTTTTATCCTGAGTGATTCGAGGAGCAAAGCAAATAATGGTGAGAAATGAATATTTAAGAAAGTATTTCTTTAGTGTTGTGTTATAATAGAAGAACAGTTCTCAACCTGTGGGTCACAACCCCTTTGACTGGGTCACATATCATATATATTACATATCAGATATTTAGATTATGATACACAACAGTAGCAAAACTACAGTTTCGAAGCAGTAATGAAAATAATTTTATGGTTGGTGTGTCACCACACCATGAGGAACTGTATTGAACTGTCTCACCATTTAGCTGGGTTGAGAACCATCGTGTTAGAAAAGTCATCAGTAAAATGAAATGGCCAGAAAATCATCTCAAAAAGAAAACTGTCAAACATGGTACAAGGGAGCTTCAATGCTCTGTGATGGTGGAACTGTCAAAGCCCAGCATTCTCCAGTCTTGACAGATCATTTGAGAGCCACCCCAAGCCTCTAACAATGCATGACCTGCCTTTTTCTGTAATAGAGAAGTACCAAGATATGGCTCCTTCTCTCAGAAATATCTGGATGAACAAACATATGTCAAGGCAGTATATTCCTTGACAAGATATTCTTCATAAAAGTCTTATTACATAAAGTTAAAATAATAAAATGAAATGGGATCAAATAAAAAAAATCCTCTCTAAACTCATCATAATTATGCTAGACATATTTCTGTCTTTATCTATAGGAACTATAGTTGCAGTGGCTCTAATAATGTGGTCTAATGATTTGGAAAAATGATGGCTTGCTGGTTGCATGGTTGAACAGTGTAGCTGACAGTTCAGCTCATGCAGAGTCTGTGGACTATTCCAGAAAGATGCATGAAATAAGCTGAACAGTATCATGATAGAAGAGCTTCTTGAATGAGGAATAATTTTTTTTCTCATGTGGTTCAACTAATTTTTCATCACTTCCTAAAACTATCTTAACCTTACAAGAGTCCTTTAAAAACTCAAAGAAGGGCACTGGGAATCTTTTGGCAAATTTTCCAAGAGGTGGGTCATAGATGTCGTTTCTATTTTATTGATGGGATAATAAATGTGAAGTGTTAAGAGTATAGCCCTACCCTTTATTACATTGATCCTCTGCTTCATTACTTGTTGGTAGCTTAAGAACTCATTTGAAAACATTAATAATAGCTGGCTCTTATTAATTGTTAGAAAGCATTTCCTTACATTGTTCAGAAACAATATTTACTATAGCTAAATGGCTTTCTATCTTCCCTGACATAAACTTAGTTTTCAAAGTATTTTAAGACTTCTTCAATGGCCATATCAAACTGTTTTTCTCTCTGATTAATTGAAAATGGAGCCTCCAGCTCTTCATCATGAAAGATGGTCTTGGACCTCATACTTTCCTAGCCAACAAAGCTCTAAGTGGATGTTAATTGATCATATCCCTTTCTTATTGTGGAATGTGTGAAAAAGTGTCTTATGGATTTTCTGTGTTTATTATATAGATTAATTTTACTTATGATTTTGGAAATTTGATTACCAGTTTATATACTATATAGTTCAAATAAAAATGAGTAGTACCTTTGGATATTTTATTATGGCTACTAAGCATGTATACTTTATAGTTTGTTGTAGTTTCTTTCTCTGATGTCACTTTTTAGCCCAAATCCTTTTTTAGTTGTTGTTGCTATTAAGAAAAATATTTCTTTTAGTGTACTAACTGCTGATGAGAATTGAACAGAATGGGACAAAATAGAAAGTAATGTGATTCACCTAGAAACTTCTCTTCAGGGTGACAACAACTTGTTAATCTAGAAACTTAAAATAAAGTCCATATTGAGTTCCACCAAATATTATTATATATGGCATGATTTACTATTTTTAAGATGAATTATATTAATATCCATAACATAGTTATTGAATGGAGCAGGGTTTGAAATCTATGACTAAACCCAACCAGATTCTATTTTTAAAAATAAATTGATATTAGAATTGATTCTTGCCCATTTATGTATATATTCATTATGGCTTATTTATGTACATATTCATTATGGTTGCTTCAGCATGTAACATTGATAGAAGGAATGCATACATTTTACAAAGCTCAAATATTTACTATTAACATTTTATGGAAAGAGTTTAATGATCTCTGAAATGTAACTTTATTCTTTTAATTGTCATTTTTTCTGCAAGATCATTTTTTGCATCAGTAGCAGAATAATATGCTGTAAATATCTAACCTTAGAATCTAAAACTATGCTTCAGTTCTTCCCCTTTCATATATAACCTTCCTATTTTCCTATTCTTTACAGAACCACCTTGAATTTTTCCTATTTACTGTTCTTCCTTTCTCTCTTCAGTCTCACTTGAACATACTTCAGTGTGACATTGCTCAACACTCCTCTGTAATAACTTTGTTCAAGTTCTCTTAGTGACTTTTTTATTTGCAGAATGATAGTGAAATATTCTTAGTTCTCATCTTAACTGACCTATCATTTCTGTTAAGATGCAGTGGACTTCCTCCTTCCTAAACCACTTTCTCCCTTTGGCCTTCAGGACATAGCAATCTTTCACTCTGGTTTGTGTTCTTTTCATCTTTCAACTTTTAAATATTGCAAAGCCCTAGGACTCCATCCTTAGATCTCTTCTTTTCTCTATCATTACTCACTCGCTAGGTGCTCTTGTCACATATCAGTTTTAAAGAGTGTCTGTGTATGTGATGACTTTCACATCATTAGATTGCTCCTCTACACTGTGGTCCAGTCTCAATCTGACATCTCTGTCTGGATGACTAACAAACATCTTAAACTTACCAGCTTATAAAACAAAGTCTGAATTTACCTTACACAGAGTAACTCCTTTCATATGGTCATCTGTGTTTTAGTAAAAATCAATAGCAAAAATTCATTATTTTATCAGATATACAAGCCCCACTTTTTTTTATTTCTCCCTTTCTTTCATATTCCAGTTGATCAGCAACTCCAGCCTGGCCCGCATTTTAAAATATACCTCAAGTCAGATCATTTCTTTCTTGAAGAAATATCCAGCCCATGTAGGCTCTTTGTTTGGTGGTTCAGTCTCTGTGAAACTCCATGGACCCAGATTAGTTTCCTCTGTAGGTCTTGTGGTGACCTTGATCTCTCCAGCTCTCTCAATCCTTCCCACCCCCAACCCATGCCACTGTTCTACAAGACTCTTGGAGCTCCACCTATTCTTTGCTTGTGGATCTCTGTATCTGTTTGCATTAGATGCTGGATGAAGCCTCTCAGAAGACAGTTATGCTAGGCTCTTATCTGCAAGCATATCAGAGTATCATTAATAGTGTTAGGGGTTGGTTCTCTCCAGTAGGGGGGGGTCTCAAGTTGGGCCAGTTCTTGGTTAGCCATTCCCTCGATCTCTGCTCCACCTTTATCCCTGCACTACTTGTAGACAGGACAAATTTTGGGTTGAAGGATTGGTGGGTGGGTTGGTGTCTGCCTCCCTCCACTGAAAGTCCCACCTGGCTGTGGGAGGTGGCCCCTTCAGGCTCCATATTGCCCTCTGGTAGAAGTCTCAGCTAATGTCACCACCATAGACTCCAGGAAGCCTCTCCCATCCCAGAGATGCCCCCCAACTGATTCTGTTCTCTCTCTCCCAGCCTTTCCCCCTCCTAATTCCTGCTCCCCACCCCTGTTGCCCTCCCTCTCCCTCTCCCACCTAGTTCCTTCCCTCCATCTACTTCAGATTAGAATATTTATTTTCTCTACTGATAGTATGCTAGTCCTGGCTGCCATTATTTTCTATCAAAATCATTACAAATTCTCCCAAACACTTCCTTTATTTCCATCCTTCATCCAAGAGCTTCACTGTGGACCCACAATCTTTCATAAACATGGAAATGTCAAGTCATCTCTGCCCTGCTCAGAATCATCCAGTCAGTTTTCCTGTTACAATTAATCCTCAATTCTCTTGTGACTTATGAATCCCTACATAAGCTCTGCTTGATATAGAGCTGAAATCTAGATCTGAAATCTTCTCTGTTTTTATCCATCATACACTTTCCTTACTTGGCCTTCTGTGGCCTGCCTGGCTTCTTTGCTGGTTTGCAAGCACACCAAATAAGCTTTCATACTTAACTATATAGTTATGTCTACCTGAAATTCCCTTTGCCCGCATAATCACATTACTTTTATCTTGATCTCATTCAGAATATGACTCAAAACTTACCTTGCCATGAAGTCTTTCCAGAGCACCATTTTAAACTGCATTTACATTTTAACATATTATAAGAGAAATATAAGGCAAAAATTAATACTACAGTATATATTAGTGTTATATAAAAGAATTGAAGAGAAGAAAACCTTGTCAGAATAAAGATAATTTGTGCATACGGATAAAATATTCATTTCACTAGGAAGATGTAATAAGCCTTAATTTACAACTAGCATAACACATCTGTTAATTATATAGGTAATACAACAAAACTACATAAAAATGTAATGAAAAGTTCAGAAATCAGTATAAGTACAAATTTTAATAATGGATTAGGCACACAATACCCTATAACCTTGGAGATTTGGATATTATTATCATTCTGAACAGAAGAGATGGACTTAAAATCCTTCCCTCAAAAACTGCAGTATATAGTTTTACAAAATACAATTAAATATATATCTACTAAAATCCATAAAGCAAGACTAACCACAATGCCATTAGGACTAATAAAAATTATAATTAAAACTTCATGTACTTCAAATTTTAAATAAACTTGTAAGCAATTCATGGGTCAATGAATCCAAGTCAAACACATAGAAATTAACCATAATAAAAAAATACATTAAGTCATGTGACATATAGATAAACATTTAAAAAGAAATTTAGATCTCAAATGCTTGTTTAGAGAAAGAAGAATCAAGGTTAATACATAGAGTCTACAGACAATTGAAAAAAGAGAATCGTAGAGAAAGAATACTGGTGATAATAATATAGGGATAACTGAATAAATTATTTCTATTATATTTCATGTAAAAGTAAAAATTACAATTGCAATGTACAACATAATGTTGTCTAAATTGATCTGGTTAGCATATTTTATTACATCATATATTAATAATGAGAAAACTGAAAATTTATTATCTGGGAATGTGTTTATCCCTAATTGTGATATGTATATCACAACCCTTGTCTCCAAGGCTTAGGATATATTGAAGAATGGAAAGATTTTTAGAGCCAGAGGTCAGAGTACATTGCTGTGAAACACTGTCTTCTAGATATGATATGATTGTTGTACTCAAGAGCTCACACCAACTATGTTTGACTGAACAAGAACTATACAAGATCAAGTCAGTAAACATTCAGTATGAATGTGAGAGGGGCACAAAAGCCTTCAAATGAGGAGCTATTGGCAGTTGACAGCTGCTGGGCAAGTGAGACTCACTTTCTTTGTGGAGTGTCTACTGGTAGGTTACTCCTATCTCCTGTGGATGACCACACACCCGTGAACATATGATATGAGCAGCACTAACTAGACTCACTGTATTATCTTAAAAAGAAAAATTTTAAAGTAATACATGAGGTTGGTAAGGTATCTCAGAGGAGTTGAATGGGGAGAGTTAGGAGTCAGACATGATCAATATACATTGTGGACATGTATGAAATTATCAAAAATGAACAAATAACTTAAAATGAAAGAATTAAAAACCCTTATACACATAGAATAAAGAAAAAACAACAAAAATAGAACCCTAAGTTTAGAAATACTGCTCTTGCTATTGTGTTGGTCCTCTAATTAATGACTTAAGAAGTAAGGAGTTTTTAAAATTTTAAAAACATCTATTCTGAGCAAATTTCCCTGCCTTAGGATAGTTTGACTTATGGTATTTTGACTTGATAATGGTGAAAAACAATACAGGCTCAGTAGATACTATACTTTGGATTTCAAACTTTCCCCTGGGTAGTGATAAATAGTATATTACGTTTTTTGCAGTATTAGGCAGTGACAGTGTGTTGTAGCTACCAGGCAATTGGATTGTTACAATGGCTAACAATTCTACAGTGTAGTTTACTGATGAATGATATTAATATATTAAGTGTATTAAACATGTTTTCTTTTCCTTTTTTGCTTGTGAGTCTAGCCTTTAATGGCCGATCCATCTCTCCAGCCCTTCTTCTCCTTTTTAAAGTTTACTTTTAACTGATACATAAAACATAATATTGTATTTATTAATTGGATACTATGTAATATGGCTATGCATGTATGCATTATACAAAGTTTGAATCAGTTCAGACATGTTAATATCTTCAAATGGTTATAATTTCTTGTGACACAAGCTTTAAAAACATTTCTGGGATTTATTTTATATCTAATCATCTCTATCTATTTATCTCTATCTCTATACCTATCTATATCATATCATATCATATCTATCTATCATCTATCTATCTATATCTATATTATGTAATTGTTCCTCTTAGTCACCTTAACAGTACAAAAACATTGTTCCCCTATCTAAATACATCTCACTCATTTTCATCAACATTTTTCTGTCTGTTCTCAACTTCTTCTTTCCAATGCTTTTGGAGTTCTTTGTGTTATTTTGATCCCCTCGTCTGTCAGATGTATAGTTTTTAAAAATGTTATACCAGTCTGTAGACCATCTCAACACTCAAATATTTCCTTTTCTCTGCAGAATCTTTGGAGTTGGTGTAATGTCATGTGTTTAAGTTTTGTTTTAGTGTTTGCTGATATTTTTTCAAAAAAATTCTTGCCCAATTCAATAATGTGAAGTGCTTTTCTTCTATTAATTTCATAGTTTAAGGCAGGAGTTTTATACTTTAAATAGAATTGAAATCAGTTTTTATAACTGGCAAGGAGGCTTGTTTCTTCTACTACTTATGGATATCTAGTTTTCCTTTTACCATTTATTGAGACATCTGTTCCTTTTCTAGGGTAAGTTCTCTTAACACCTTAAAACATTTAATCTGTTATAGATATAAATGGTTATAGATGTGTGGTTTTCCTTCTGGGTTCTCTATAGTATTCCATTTGTTGATCTACATAGTGCTTCAATGCCAATATTATACTGTTTTGATTATTACAGATTTGCTTAATATTTTGAATTCTGGTAATATAGCATCTCCCACATTGTTCTTTTTGATCAAGATGATTTTTGACAACTCTCTCTCTCTCTCTCTCTCTCTCTCTCTCTCTCTCTGTGTGTGTGTGTGTGTGTAATCACACATGTGTATATGTGTGTGTATATGCTTGTGCACATGTATGTATGGAATTTCATATACTATATGCTTTGTCTTTTACAGTTTTGTAAAGAATGTCATTGTTATTTTGATAAGGGTGCATTTAATCTATAAATCACTTTGGATAATTTGGGCACCACAATAATCCTGCAGTATCTATAATACAATGTATCATCATTAGTCACTATGGTGTACAATAGGTAGTTTTGAACAGATACATCCTCTCTAATTGGTATATTTTGTCCTTTGATGAACATCTCATCAATACCTCCTGCCAGTCTTTTGTCTTCCATTCTATTCTTTTTTTTTCTGAGATAGGGTTTCTCTGTGTAGCCCTGGCTATCCTGGACTCACTTTGTGGAACAGGGTGGCCTTGAACTCAAAGAGATCTGTCTGCCTCTGCCTCTCAAGTGCTGGGATTAAAGGCGTGCACCACCACCATCCGGCCTATTCTTTTTCTAAGATTTTGACTTCCTAATACATTTCTGTTTGGGGCTGGGTGTGGTGGTGCATGCCTCTAATCCCAGCACTTGGGAGGCAGAGACAGGTGTCTGTTTTGTTTGAGGCCAGCCTGATCTACAAAGCAAGTCCAGGACAGCCAGGGATATTACACAGAGAAAACCTGTCTCAACCCCTCCCCCCCAAAAAAAGACTTTCTGTTTGAATGAGATCACATGGTACTTCTCTTCACCAACCTGCCTTTTGTTACTTAATATAATGTCCTTTAGCCCTATGTCTGTTGATAAAAAGACAGAATTTCATTCTTTATATGACTGAGCAGTAGTTATTATGCATATTTACAATATTATCTTTATCAGTGCATCATCTGATGGATGGTAGTAGCTTCTATTTCTTGGCATTTGAGAATAGTGCTGAAACAAACATGGAGATGCAGATGTCTTTTACACATACTGATTTCATTTCTTTAGTTGTATATCCAGTGGTGGAATTGCTGGATAGTGTAGCAGTGCTATTTTAATTTTTATTTATTAATTTATTTATTCAAGTAACATCCCAATTGCACCCCCTCCTTCCTCCCCATCTGGTCCTACCCTCTCACCCTCTACCTTCCTCTCCCTCTTTTCCTCCTAAGATGAAGGGAGTTCCCCCCATATCATCCTACCTCAGTTCATCAAGTCTCATGAGCTCTAAGAGCTTCCTCTTCCACTGAGTCTTGACAAGGCAGCCCAGCTATGGTGAGGTGTTCCACAAACAGGCAACAGAGTCTGTTTCAGAGAGAGTCACACAGCTCCACATGCTAAGGGGTCTGTATGAAGACCAAGATGCCTATCAGATATATATGTGTAGGGGGTCTAAGTCCAGTCTATACATGATTTTGCTTTGGTTGGTGCTTAAGTCTCTGTAAGCCTCTAGGAGCCTGGATTGGTTGGTTTTGTTGGACTTCATGTGGAGTTCTTATCTGAACAGATCACTCTGTAATTCCACCCTCTTTTCCACAGGACACCCAGAGCTCCACCAAATGTTTGGCTCTGTGTTTCAGCATCTGTTTCAATCTGCTACAGGGTGAGGTCACTTGTAGGAAAGTTATACTAGGTTCCTGTCTCTTTGTGTCTGTGGGTTGTAGGATGGTTATCCTGTACGATATGGCTAATATCTATGAGTGAGTGAGTACACATCACGTGTTTCTTTCTGGATCTGGGTTACATCACTCAGGATGAGCTTTTCTAGTTCCATCTATTTGGTTGCAAATTGCACCATCTCCTTGTTTTGGGTGGCTGAGTATTCCACAGTGTAAATATACACAGTTTTATTTTTATCCATTCTTTAGATGTAGGGCATCTGGGTTGTTTCCAGTTTCTGGCTCTTATGAATAAAGCTGTTATGAACATAGTTGAGCTGATGTCGTTGTTTGGTGGAGAATCTTTTGGATATGCGCCCAAGAGTGGAATGGCTAGGTCTTGAGATAGAAATATTTTTAATATTCTGATATATCCGCAGATTGATTTATAAAGTGACTGTATAAGTTTGAATTCCCACCAGCAATAGAGGAGAGTTCCCCACTCTGCATCCTCACCGGCATGTGTTGTCACTTTAATTTTTTAACTTAGCCAGTATGATGGGCATGAGATGGAATCTCAGTTGCATTTCCCTGAAAACCAAGGATGTTGAGAATTTCTTCAAGTGCCTCTATGCCTTTAGAAATTCTTCTTTTGTGAATTCTTTATTTACTTCTGTGCCTCATATTTTGATTGGATTATTTGTTTTGTTGGTGCTTAATATCTTGAGTTCTTTATATATTTTGGATATGAGCCCTACATCAGATGTGGGGTTGATGAAGACCTTTTCCCAATCTGTATGGTGCTATTTTGTTCTAATGACAGTGTCCTTTACTTACAGAAGCTTTTCAGTTTTATAAAGGTTTCATTTATTGATTGTTGCTCTTAAAGCCTGAGATATTGGTGTTCTGTTCATGAAGTTGTCTCCTGTGCCAATGAGCTTTTGTGCCAATGAGTGGTATAAAGGCTTTTCCCCACTCTCTACTATTAGATTTTGTTTATGTAGTTTTATGTTGAGGTATTTGATCCACTCAGACTTGAGTTTTGTGCAGGGTGATTATATAGGTCGATTTTTTTAGTTTTAATATTTTGTTTTTCTGTTTTGTTTATTTATTATTTATTTATTACTTTAAGATATATCTTCATCACAGTCCCCTCTCTCCACCACCCCTGGAACCATCTTCCCACCCTCTCCCCCTTCTCCCACCTATCCTCCAGAGTGGGCTGCCCCTACATATCAGCCCCCCTCAGTTCAACAGTAATATGAGTGTTAAGGGCTTCTTCTTGCACTGGGGCCTATTTGGCAACTCCATTATAGCAAAGTGTCCCACTCACAGGTAACAGGTCTATATTCCTGTTCCTTTGGGTGTGTTGGTTGTAGGATAATTATCCTGTACTACATGGGTAAAATACAATTGTAAGTGAATAGATCCCATGTGCATCTTTCTGAGTCTGGGTTAGCTCACTAGGATCAGCTTTTCTAGTTCTATCCATTTGGCTGCAAATTGCATGATTTCCTTGTTTCTGACAGCTGAGTAATATTCCACTGTGAAAATGTACCAAAGGTTTTTTTTTTTTAATCCCTTCTTCAGCTGAGGGACATCTGGGTTGTTTCCAGTTTCTAGCTATTACAAATAAAGCTGCTATGAACATAGTTGTGGAGATTTCCTTGAAGTTTGGTGAGGAATCATTTGGATGTATACCCAGAAGTGGTATGGCTGGGTCTTGAGGTAGAGCTATTCCAAGTTTCCTAAGATGTCGCCAGACTGATTTCTGTAGTGGTTGTACGAGTTTGCACTCCCACCAGCAATGGAGGAGTGTTCCCCTTTCTCCATAACCTTGCCAGCAGGTTCTTTCATTAGAGTTTGATTTTAGCCATTCTGACAGGTCTGAGATAGAATCTCATAGTTGTCTTGAGTTGTATTTCTCTGATGATTAAGGGTATTGAAAATTTCTTCAAATGTCTCGCTGACATTAGAGATTCCTCCTTTGTAAATTCTCAGTTTTGCTCTGTACCCCATTTTTGATTGGATTATTTGGTTTCTTGGCATTTAATTTCTTGAGTTCTTTATAAATTTTGGATATTAGCCCTCTGTCAGATGTGGGATTGGTAACGATCTTTTCCCAGTCTGTAAGCTGCCAATTTGCTCTCATAACAGCGTCCTTTGCCTTACAGAAGCTTTTCAGTTTATTAAGGTCCCATTTATTTATTGTTGGTCTTAGAGCATGAGCTATTGGTGTTCTGTTCAGGAACTTGTCACCTGTGCTAGTGAGTTCGAGGTTTTCCTGCACTTTCTCTTCTATTAGATGTAGTGTGTCAGGCATTATGTTAAGGTTTTTGATTCACTTGGACTTAATTTTTGTGCAACATGATAAGTATGTGTCAGTTTGCATTCTTTTACATGTTGACATCCAGTTAGGTGTCCTTTTCCTACTGTATTATGTTGGCTTCTTTCTCAAAAATTAAGTGATGATAGGTGTGTGGGTTTATTTCTGGGTATTCAATTTGATTACATTGATCAACTGATCTGTTTCTATACCAGGATCATGATGTTTTTATTACTATTGCTTTGTAGTAGAGCTTGAAATCAGGGATGGTGGTACCTCCAGATTTTTTTTTCATTGTATAGGGTTGATTTAGCTATTTTGGGTTTTTATTCCATATGAAGTAGAAAATTGTTCTTTCAAGGTTTGTAAAGAATTGTGTTGGTATTTTGATAGGAATTGCATTCAATCTGTACATAGCTTTTGATCGGATGGTCATTTTTATTATGTTGATCCTGCCTATCCATGAGCATGGGAGAGCTTTCAATTTCCTGGTGTCCTTTTCAATTTCTTTCTTCAAGGACTTGAAGTTCTTTCACTTGATTCGTTAGAGTTACCCCCAGGTATTTTATATTTTTTGTGGCTGTTGTGAAGGTTGTTGTTTCCCTAACTTCTTTCTCAGTACATTTACCTTTTCTATAAAGAAGGGCTTCTGATTTTTTAAAAATAATTTTGTATCCAGTCACCTTGTTAAAGGTGTTTATCAGTTATAGTACTTCTCTGGTGGAATTTTTGGTGTCACTTAGGTATACTTTCATATCATCTGTGAATAGGGATAATTTAACTTCTTCTTTTCCAAATTGTATCCCCTTGATCTTCTTTAGTTGTCTTTCCTTTGGCTAGAACTTCAAGTAGTATGTTAAAGAAATATGGAGAGAGTGAGCATCCTTGCCTTGTCCCTGATTTTAGAGGAAATGCTTTAAGTTTCTCTCCATTTAATTTGATACTAGCTACCAGCTTGCTGTATATTGCCTTTATTATCTCTAGGTATGGTCCTTGTATGTACGTTCTCTCCAGGACTTTTACCATGAAGGGGATTTGGATTTTGTCAAATGCTTTTTCAGCATTTAGTGAGA
>CAJQZJ010000262.1:0-18607 GCA_907164525.1 Lophiomys imhausi | reverse complement strand
AAAAAAAAACTGTGGATGATCTCCCATGCTCATGGATAAGTAGGATCAACATAATAAAAATAGCCATCCTACAAAAAGCAATATAGATGCAATGGAATTCCAATCAAAATACCAATGCAATTCTTTACAGACCTTGAAAGAACAATTCTCAACTTCATATGAAGTAACAAAACACCCAGAATAGCTAAATCAATCCTGTACTATAAAAACAAAACAAAACAAAACATCTGGAGGTATCACCATCCCTGATTTCAAGATATACTACAGAGCAATAGTAATAAACACAGCATGGTACTGGTATAAAAACAGACCAGTTGATCAATGTACTCAAATTGAAGACCCAGAAATAATCCCACACCTATGTTCACTTCATTTTTGACAAAGAACTCAAAACCGTATAATGGGAAAAGGACAGCATATTCAACAAATTGTGTTGGTCTAACTGGATGTCAAAATTTAAAAAAAAATGAAAATAGACCCATATGTATCACCTTGCACAAAATTTAAGTCCAAGTGGATCAAAGACCTTAACATTAAGCCTGCCACACTAAATCTAATAGAAGAGAAAGTGAGGAAAAGCCTCAAACTCATTGGTCCAGGAGACAAGTTCCTGAACAGAACACCAATAACTCAGGCTCTAAGACCAACAATCAATAAATGGGACCTCATGAAACTAAAATCTTCTGTAAGTCAAAGGACACTGTCATTAGACAAAATTGCAACCTACAGGTTGGGAAAAGATCTTTACCAACCCCACATCTGACAGAGGCTAACATCCATAATTTACAAAGAACTCAAGAAACTAAATGCCACGAAACCAAAAAATCCAATCAAAACATGAGAAACAGAGCTATATTAAGAATTCACAAAGGAGGAATCTCTAATGACTGAGAGGCACTTGATGAAATGCTAAACATCCTTAATCATCAGAGAAATGCAACTCAAGATTACTCTGAGATTCTATCTCACACCTATCAGAATGGCTAAGATCAAAAACTCAAATGACAGCACATGCTGGCAAGATTCTGGAGAAAGGGGAACACAAGAACACTCCTCCATTGCTGGTGGGAGTACAAACTTGTACAACCACTATGGAAATCATTCTGACATTATCTTAGAAAACTTGGAATAGCTGACCTCAAGACCAAGCCATACCACTTCTGGGTATATATCCAAGTGATTCCTCACCAAACCACAAGGACAACTCCTCAACTATGTTCATAGCAGCTTTATTTGTAATAACTAGAAACTGGAAACAACCCAGATATCCCTTAACTGAAGAATGGACAAAAAACAACTGTGGTACATTTGCACAATGGAATACTACTCAGCTATCAGAAACAAGGAAATCATGGAAATTGCATCCAAATGAATGGAACTAGAAAACCTCATCCTGCGTGAGCTAACCCAGACTCAGAAAGATGCACATGGCATCTATTCACTTATAATTGGATTTTAGCCATGTAGTACAGGATAACTATCCTACAACCAACACACCAAAAGGAACAGGAACATAGACCTTGTTACCTGTTAGTGTGACACTTTGCCATAATGGAGTTACCATATAGGCCCCCAGTGCAAGAGGAAACTCTTAGCCCTCCTATGACTGTTGAACTGAGGGGGGCTGATATGTAGGGGTAACCTACTCTGGAGAAATAGGATAGGTGTGAAAGGGGAGAGAGAGGGTGGGAGGGGGGTACTTGGAGGGATTGAGAGAGGGGAATATGATGGAGATGTAACTTGAAGTAATAATCAAAAAACTGTGGTACATTTACAAAATGGAATACTACTCTGCTATTAGAAACAAGGAAACCAATTTTAACTTAAAATAGAACTAAAAATGCAAGTTTAATTAAAAGAAGGTCAAACCACAGTTCATGAAATATGTATTGAAAATGACAAAATAGTACATTTTTACTTGTTATTTTGGCAAATAGCTGAACACTACATTGTGAAATCATGAATCTTTACAATTGTGATTTTAAAAAGTAAAATACCATTTTATATCTGTACTACTTATTGTTGAAATTATTATTTCTTTAATTTTTTGAGAGATAGTATTTGTCTGTCTTTGTGGGGTAAGTGAGAATTTAATACAAGCATGCAATGTGCACTTATCAAATAAAGAGTGTAAGCCTTTCTGATAATTTTATATCAAGAAATGAATTTTCAGGTCACATCTTTCTTGCAACTCATTTATGTTGATTTGAAGACCTTTATAATTGGAACACCTTTTATTTTTATTGTAGCAACAAGCTACAGGAAGAAAGAACATTGCCTTTTCATCTGTTATTCTCAGTGTTACTTCCCTCAAGCTTTTGTAGGACATTTCTCCTTTACCACCACCTTCAAAGGTTGATGCTCTTTTCCTTGAGGCTGAACTCTGTTTCCTAATTATTTTTGAAAACAGTAACAGTTTTCTAAGAGTTGAGGCTTCCTTTCTTTTTCTTTGTTTCTTCCCTCACTCACCACCAAGTTCTGTTGACCCATCTTACCAAATTCTCTTCTGTGTCTCATTAGTATTATTACACTTATCTTTCCAAAATGTTTCAAGAATTATCCATCTCTCCATAACATAAATGATTTCATTTAGCAGACTGAGCACATAGTATAGAACAGTACCTTCTATTTAGTTCATATTAATTTATAATTAAGATATTTTACTAACTGCAGTGAGTATAAGATGATAATTTTTTCTTTTTTCATATTTATTTATTACTTCAGGTTACATCTCCATTGCAGTGTCCTCTTTCCGCCCCTCCCAGTCCCTCCCCCACCCTCTACCCCCATCCCTTTCAAACATTGTAGAGATTTTGAAGTACTGATTCAGCTTGACAAAGTTCAATAAACAGGGGCAGATAAGAGGAATTCTTTGTAATTCGGATCTAACACATTTTACATATTCAGTATACTTCTTAGTAGAAAGAATCAGTATCAAAGTGATTAATCTATTTAATACTGAGATTCTCAATTTCACACTTAACTCACATTTTTTTGTATACACTCATTTTGTGTTATCCAATAACTTGTTTTGGTGAAACTGTTTAGATGATTTCTTAATTTCATCTACACACTTTAATATCAAGAATTTCCAGCTGTACTATTTCTAATCATCTCACCAACCCAAGTTTGCCAATTCATTTTCCATGATCTAGCTAAGTGAGTATCCCTCACTTCCCCATCCACACCTCTATAACCTACCAGTTATATCATTTGTTCCACATACAATGTTCCGATCTAGTCTGACATCCCTTGGCTGTATCACAAATTATCTTTAAGCTTCCAACTAGGACCTTCCCTATTGATTCACCAACTCACAGTATGACCCATTCCCATGCCCTAATCCAAATACCATCTTCCCACTGATTCAGGTCTACTGGTACACTCTAGGATTGTACCAAGAAACACATCTGGTGCACCAGCCCAGTCCACTCTAGATAGTCTTCATTTCTCACCACCCAAGCTATTTCCATCCTTTCTCTTCTGCCTCAGTGGCTCTGTGCATATCAGACACATAACATAAAAAGAAGCCCAATTGCCCAGATCTCACTGCAAAAAAAACAAAAACAAAACCAAAAAACAAAAAAGAAAAACCAGAAAATAATTTGAAAGATCAAGACAGTATATTTTCTTCAAAACTTACCAGTCCTGTAGAAATTTATGCCAATGAGTATTACCTAAGTGAACCCAAGGACACACTTAAAAAATCAGGAATAATACATGACTTCTCAAAGGAAAAATGGAAAGCCAAAACATCCAGGAACAATGCATTTCCAAACAGTAATAAAACTGTGTTTTTTATAATATACACTATATGTGTATTAGTGTGTGTTAGCATACATATAACATACAGTAAAAGTATCTGCCATAGTCGAGGAAGAAAGAAAATCTTCCCATAACATAAACAGACTAAAACATTTATATACAGTAAACCAAACTTCTAGAAAGTACAAGAAGGGTTATGTCAGTCCAGAGATGCCTGAGCACACCAGAGAGACTGTGGAAAGAAATATTAAGCCATAGTTACTAAAATACAAAATATCCCTGAGAAAATAAACACTACCAAAATTTAACAACATAGTAACCAAAATTAACACTCACATTTAATAATAAACTGAGGTATCAATGAATTCAGTTGTCCAATCAAAAAACATGGACTGACTGAATGGATCAAGAAACAAAATACATCCATCTGCTGTCTAAAATGGGCATTGTAAACTTACACTAAAACGATGGACAAAAGAATTTCCATCAAACTGAAGAGGAAGTGATCTTAAAATTTAGAAATGCTATCCTAAAACCTGGCAAAATAGACATCTAACTAAAACATATCAGAAAAGATAAGAGGAACACTATTCTAATCAAGATATCAGTTAATCAAGAAGACATTACTATCTTAAACATATATGCACCAAAATCTGGGGTGTCAATTTCATTATAAACAACCAAATAGTGCTGGATTTAAGGACACAGGTTAACATCAATCCTAAATAGCACGTGATTTCAATACTCATTTTTCTTTTTTAAAAAATCTGTCAAAAAGTTTATTCAATGTACATGGTGATCATAACCCTCTCCCTCTCCTTCTCTGGTTCCAACCCTCCCACCTGCTTCTCCCATCCCCCCTTTCCCTTATCCTCAGAAAAAATGAGCTCCAAACCCATGTACCATCCCACCATAGCACATTCAGTTGCATCATGACTGATTGCTTCCTATTGTATTGAGGCCGGCACCACAGCCCCATTAGGGGGAAGTGATCAAAAAACAGACATCAGAGTCCAAGCCAGAGATATCTCTGGCTCTACTTGCTAGGAGACCTGCATGATGACCTAGTTGCCCACTGATTACATATGTGTAGGGAGCCTAGGTCCAGATCATGCACACACTTTGCTTGATGGTTTATTCCCTGGGAGCTCCTATGGACCCAGGTTAGTTATCTCTATCGGTCTTCTTGTAGAGTTCTTATCCCCTATGGCTCTTTCTATCCTTCTCCCCATTATTTCACAAGACACCCTGAGCTCTGCCTAGTGTTTGATGGCAAGTCTCAGCCTCTGTTTGCATCCTCTGTTGCATGGAGGTTCTTATAGGACAGTCATGCTATGCTCCTCTCTGTAAGCATAGCAGAGTATCCTTTACAGGGATAGAGGTTGCCTCTCTCCCTTGGGGTAGGTCTCAGGTTGGATCTATCATTGGTTGGACATTCCCTCAATTTCTGTTATGCTTTTATCCTTGCACATCTTGTATACAGAATAAATTTTGGGCTGAAGGTTCTGTGAATAGGTTGGTGATGCCCTCCCTACTGTAGAAGTCCTACCTAGCTATAAGGAGGCCTGTTCAGTCTCTGTAACCCCCATTACTAGGAGTCACAGCTAGAGTCACCCCATCTCCTCCCAGGGGCCTGTCCTGTCTCCATTCTTCAGTTTGTCTCAAAGATCTCCCCCTCAGTTTCAGATCTTTCTCCCAGCCCTGTCACCTCCCACCCCCACTCTCCCCACAACTGATCCACACCTTCCTCTCCCTTCTCTCTCCTTCTTCTACCCAGGTCCCTCTCTTTAACTACTTCCTCTGTTCATTCTATTTCACCTTTTGAGTGAGATTCCAGCTTCCTTCCTTCAGCCCTATGAGTCTCTTAGCTTCTTTGGGTCTATGGATTGTAGAGTGGTTATCCTCTACTATATGGCTAGTATACACTTATCAGTGAGTACATACCATGTGTATCTTTCTGGGTCTGTGTTACCTCATTCAGGAATTGTTCTAGTTCCATCAATTTGCCTGGGAAATTAATGATTCCCTTGTTTCTAATAGCTGAGTATTATTCCATTGTATAAACGTACCACATTTTCATTATCCATTCTTCGGTGAGAGACATCTAGGTTGTTCCTAATTTCTGGCTATTATAAAGTTTTTATGAACACAATTGAGCAAATGTCCTTGTATTATGGTGGGACATCATATAGGTATAGGCCCAGGAGTGGTATAGCTGGTTCTTGAGGAAGAAATGTTCCCAGTTTTCTGAGAAACTTCCAGATTGATTTTCAAAGTGGTTGTACAAGTTTGCACTCCCACCAGCAATGGAGAAGTTTTCCACTTTCTCCACATCTTCACTAGCATATACTATCCCTTGAGTTTTTGATCTTAGCCATTCTGACTGGTATGAGATGGAATCTCAGAGTCATTTTAATTTTAATTTCCTTGATGACTAAGGATCTCATGCATATTTTGAAGTGCTTCTCTGCCATTTGAAATTCTTCTGTTGAGATTTCTCAGAGTAGCTCTGTACCCCAGTTTTTGATTGGATTATTTGGTTTATGTTTACTTTTTTGGGTTCTCTATATATTTTGTGTATTAGCCCTCTATCTGATGTAAGGTTGCTGAAGATCTTTTCCTAATCTGTATGGTGCCATTTTGTTTTCTTGACAGTGTCCATTGTCTTACCGAAGCTTTTCAGTTTCATGAGGTCCTATTTATTGATTATTGATCTTATAGCCTGAGCAAGTTGTATTCTATTCAAGAAGTTGTATCCTGTACCAATGAGTTCAATGAAGAAGGAGGACACACAGCATGGGTTAGAAAAAAGAACTTCATTCCACATGGCCAGGAACATGTGCATAGCTTGGAGAATGGCAGTCCAAGGGGACGTATGCATATATGGGGTCCTATTTGGGTAATACAATTATGAGCTAGCTTAGATGGGCCAAGATTGCTCAATTCAGGCCAAGGCTTGTTAAAATCCATGTGGTATCTGTGTGCTCATTTATAATGACTGCTTAAAGATTAATAACCACCGATCAATTAATGATAATCTAAATACTGGTTAATAATGTAATTAGCCATTTTTTTTCTACAGGTCTTCCACACTTTCTCTTCTAATAGATTTAGTGCATCTCATTTTATGTTGATGTCTTTTGATTCACTTGGACTCGAGTTTTGTACAGGGTGCTAAATACGAGTCTATTAGAATTCTTCTACATGCAGCCATCTAGTCAGACCAGCACCATTTGTTGAAGATGCTTTCTTTTTTATTGTATGGTTTTGGCTTCTTTGTCAAAAATCTCGTGTCCATACATGTGTGGGTTTATTTTGAGCCTTTGATCTGTTTCCCTTGATCAACTAGTCATTTTCTATGCCAGTATCATGCAGTTTTTATTACTTTTGTTCTGTAGTACAACTTGAAGTTGGGATGGTAATATTGCCAGAAGTTCTCTTATTGTACAGGATTGTTGTTTTAGTTATTCTGAGATTTTTGTTTTTCCAAATGAAATTAAGGATTCAAGGTCTATAAAGAATTATGTTGTCATTTTGATTGGAATTGCTTTGAATCTGTAAATTGCTTTTGGTAAGATGGCCATTTTTATTATGTTAATTCTACCGAATCATGAGCATGGGAAATCTTTCTATCTTCTGATATCTTCTTCAATTTTTTTCTTCAGAAACTTGACATTCTTGTTATACAGGTCTTTCATGTGCTTGGTTAGAGTTACCACAAGATACTTCATATTACTTGTAGTTATTGTGAAATGTGTTGTTTTCTTAATTTCTTTCTCAACCAGTTTATGGATTTTGTAAATGAGGGATACTGATTTTTTTGGGGGGGTAATTTTGTATCCAGCCACTTTGCTAAAAATTTTTATTAGTTGTAGGAGTTCTATGGTAGAATTTTGGGGGGCCACTTATGTATACTATTATGCCATCAGGAAATAGGGATACTTTTGACTTCTTCCTTTCTAATTTGTATCCCCTTGATCTTCTTTAGTTTTCTTATTGCTCTAGCTAGTACTATGTTGAATAGATATGGTGAGCATGGACAGCCTTGTTTTATCCCTGATTTTTATTGGAATTGCTTTGTGTTTCTCTCCATTTAATGTGATGTTGGCTATTGGCTTGCTGTATATTGCTTTTATTATGTTTAAGTATCGACATTTTATCCCTGATCTCTCCAAGACTTTTATCATGAAGGGGTCTTGGATTTTATCAAAGACATTTTTAACATCTAATGAGTTGATCATGTGATTTTTTTCCTTTCAGTTTCTTTATGTGGTAGAATATTTGATGGATTTTCATATATTGAATCGCTCAACATCCATAGTATGAAGCCTACTTAATCTTGGTTGATGATGTTTTTGATGTGTTCTTGCATTTGGTTTGTGAGTATTTTCTTGCATATTTTTCATCAATGTTCATAAGGGAAATTGGTCTGAAATTCTTTTTTTTTGGGGGGGATCCTTTGTGTGGCTTAGGTATCTGGGTGAATCTGCCCTCATAGAATGAGTTTGGCAATTTTACTTCTGTTTCTATTTTATGAAATATTTTAAGAAGTATTGATTATATTTATGTTGATGATGGTAATATATGAGTGAGCTTCTCTTCTTTTGGTTTTGTTGCTGTGGAATTATTAATTTCCTGGGTATTCCTGGATGTAGTTAGCCTCTGCAGGTTGGAGTTTTCCTTCTAGTATTTTCTGTAGTGCTGTATTTGTGCATAGATATTGTTTAAATTTGGTTTTGTCATGGAATATCTTCTTTTTTCTATCTATGTTTATTGATTTTTTTGTTGATTATGGTAGTCTGATCTGACATCTCTGGTCTCTTTGGGTCTATAAGATGTCTGACTAGGCCTTTTTATCTTTTAGAGTCTCTGGTGAGAAGTCAGGTGTGTCCAGTAGGTCAGTCTCTATATGTTACATTGCACCTTTCCCTTGCAGCTATTAATATTCTTTCTTTGCTCTGTACATTTAGTTTATTGATTGTTATATAGTGGGAGGGATTCCTTTTCTGATCTAATCTATTTGGTGTTCTGTTAGCTTCCTGTATGTTTATAGGCATCTCTTTCTTTAGGTTTGGAAAATTTTCTTCTATGATTTTATTGAAGACATTTTCTTGTCTTGGACTGTGGAGTCTTCTCTTTCTTTTATTCCTATTATTCTTAGGTTTCATCTTTTCATTGTGTCCTTAACTTCTTGGATGTTTTGTGTCAGAAATATCTTATGTTTTCTTTTATAGATGTATCGATTTCTTCAGTTGTGTCTTAGACCCTTGAGATTCTTCCTTCCATCTCTTGTATTCTGTTGGTGATGCATATGTCTGTAGATTCTTTTCTCTTTTTGAGGCTTTACAGTTCTAGAATAGTCTCTGCTTATGTTTCCTTTATTGCTTCTAATTACCTTTGCAGGTCTTGGACCATTTTTTTCTCCTGTTTGAGTTAATTATCCTGTATTTCTTTACGGGATCTATTACTTTCCATTACCTGTTTGTTTGTATATTTTCCTGATTTTCTTGTAGGGATTTAGTCTTCTCCATCACCTGATTAACTATAGTTTCCTGTTTTTCTTTGGGGGATTTATTTTCCTTCCTTAAGGCCTCTATCATTTTCATAAGTGTAGATTTAATGTCATTTCCATTTTGTTGTGTTTCAGTTGTGTTAGGATAGCCAGGGTTTGATGTAGTTGTATAGCTTTTTTCTATAGAAGCCATATTGCTGTGTTTTTTTTTTTGTTGTTGTTGCTTTATATTTGCTTTGTTGTTGTTGTTTCTTCTTTTATTTTTGGTTGTGTTCTTATGCTGGCCTTTAGCCATCTGGTTGACGCTGGCATTGACTGTTTGTTCCTGTTGTCAGGCAGCCGTGATGCCTAGGAACGATCCCTGGGTATGAGGCTATATGATTCTAGCATCTTGATGCCCTCCTTGGGATAATGAATATATCCATGGAATAGTAACTGGTTCTCAGTGAGTAGCTACAACTCTCCTCAGCTGGTTGTGACCCAATTTGACCTTGTTTCCTTGGAACCCGTGCTTTCCCCTCACACGGGGGAAATGGGAATGCAGTCATTTTGGCTTCAGTAACATAGTCACTTGCTCATTCCACTGATCCTGAGCTCTTGCTACTGAGATACCATGTTCAATGAGTGTCTGCATCTTGGAAGCCTCCATTTTCTAAAATAAGCAAGTCATCTAGACAAAAACTAATCAGAGAAACATCAGAATTAATTGACATCATACATCAAGTGAATGCAACAGATATTGATGAAATATTCTCACTAAACGCCAAAAAATACATATTCTACACTGAAGCACATGGAACCATTCCTCACACAGAGCATACTCTAGGACACAAAACAGATCTTTACAAATTCAAGAAAATAGAAATTACTTCTTGTATCCTGTTACCACAATTTAAAGAAAGTTAAAGTTGACAGCAAATCAATCTCTAGTGAATACATAAAGTCATGGAAATTAACTAACTCATTACTGAATGATGAATGGGTCAAACAATAAGTCAAGAAATAAAAAAATGTACTGAAACTACTACATGAAAGTGAAAATGCAACAAAACAAAATCATTAGAGGACATTGACAACATTCCTATGAGAGAAATGTATAGCAATAAGTGCCTACATTTAAAATTCAAAGGAGTACAGATAAATGACTTAATGATGCAGTTCAGAAAGTTGGAATGAAAATTAAACTGAGAAATCAACAAAATAAACAGATCCATAACAATAGAAGATATTGCAGGATCAGATAAATTCACAGAACTCTTGCAGACTTTCAATGAAGACTTACAGCTAGTGCATCTTAAACTATTTTTTTAAATGTACAACCAGAAGGAACATTGCCAAACTACTTTTCTTAAGGCAATGTCACTCCGTACCAAGACAAGGTAAAGACACAATAACAACAACAAGTATAAAGAAAAGGAGAGAGAGAGAGAGAGAGAGAGGAAACTGATGTAGTGATGTGCATCTCTGAAAAAAAGCTGGAGACCTGTGGACGGGTATCCTTTCGGGGGAATACCAGGCTGACCCTATCTGAGACTCCTAGCAGCAGAAGACATGGAGACAGAAGTGTCCATGTTCTAGACGGGCAGGACATCCAGTTAAGGGGTGGGGGCACCAACCCACCCATAAAATCTTTGATCTCATAATTCATCCTGCCTATAAGATATACAAGGATAAACATGAGACAGTGATTAAGGGAATAGCCAACCAATGACTGGCACAACTTGGGACCCACCCCATGGGAAGGAGCCAACTGTTTACACTATTAATGATATTCTGCTGTGCTTGCAAATAGGAACCTTGCATAACTATACTTTGAGGGGTCCTACCCAGAAACAGATTGAAATAGATGCTCAGACACAGAGTCAACTATTAGATGAAGCTCAGGGAATCTTGTAGAAGTGTGGGAACAAGAAAAGAGGAATATGGAGGGGATAAAAACTCCACAAAAAGAACAACAGAGTTAACCAACCTAGGCCTCTGGAGGCCTACAAAGACTGAAGCACCAACCAAAAAAGCATATGTAGATTGGGCCTAGGTCTCCTACACATATGTATATGATAGGCAGCTTGGTCTTCATGCAGATACCTTATCAACTGAACAGGGGGCTGTCTCTGGCATGAACTCTGTTGCCTGTTTTTAGAACACTTTACCCATAGCTGGGCTATATTGTCTGGCCTCAGTGGAAGAGGATGCTCTTAGTCCTGATGCAACTTGAAGAGCCAGGGTGGACTGATAAGATGGTGGGAGGGTGTGACCAAGTGGAGAGGAGGGAGTGGGCTGCAATCAGGATGTAAAATGAATACATAAACAAAATAATAAATCAACAAAAAAAGAAGAAAGAAAACTACATGTCAATATTTCTGATGAACTTAGACTAGCAGCTTTATTTGTAATAGCTAGAAACTGGAAACAATCCAAATGTCCCCCAACTGAAGAATGCATTAAAAAACTGGTATATTTGCACAATGAAATACTACTCAGCTATCAGAAACAAGGAAATGATGCAATTTGCAGCCAAATGAATGAAACTAGAAAAACTCATCCTGAATGAGCTACCCAGACTCAGAAAGATGCACATGGCATCTATTCACTTATAATTGGATTTTAGCCATGTAGTACAGGATAACTATCCTACAACCAACACACCAAAGAGAACAGGAACATATAGACCTTGTTACTTGTTAGTGGGACACTTTGCCCTAATGGAGTTGCCATATAGGCCCCCATTGCAAGAGGAAGCTCTTAGCCTTCATATGACCGTTGAATTAAGGAGCGGTCTGATATGTAGGGGCATCCAACTCCTGTGGAGTAGGATAGATGGGAGAGGGGGAAGAAAATGGGAGAGTGGGACGGGGAGGGGTGGAGAGAGGTAACTGTGATGGAAATATAACTTGAAGTAATAAATAAACATAAAAATTCAATAAAAAATCTTGTAGACAAAATTCAAACTTTCATTAAAAAGATTATCCACCATGACCAAATTGACTTCATAGCTGATATGCAGGGATGGTTCCATATACACAGGTCAATAAATGTAATAAACCACACAAATGGATTTAAAGAAAAAAAATCATATGTTCATCTCAATAGATAAAAAAAAACCTTTGACAAAATTGATCATGCCTTCTTGATAAAAGTTCTAGAGAATATAGGGGTGGAGGGATCATTCCTCAACATAATAAAAGCTACATATAAGAAATAAGTAGACAATATCATCCTAAACAAAGAAAAGCTTGAAGAAATCCCAGTGAAGTCAGGAATGAGACAGAGATGTCCACTAACTTCACTCCTTTTCAATACTGTGCTCAAAGTACTAACTGGAGCAATAAGGAAAGAGAAGGAAATTGAAGGGATATGACATTGAAAGAAGTTATAATATCCTTATTTGCAGTGATAGGATACCTGCATAAGAGATCTAAAAAAATTCTACCAGTAACTTCTAGAATTGATGAACAAATTCAACAATGAGACAGAATAAGAGCTAACTTGCACAAAGAAAGAAAAATAAAACTACAGGTCAATATCCCTGATTAACAAATGGTACAGATTCAGTGTAATTCCAATCAAAATATCCATCTCATGCTTTACAGAAATAGGAAAAAAACAACCTTTAAATTCATATGGAACCACAAAAGACCCTAGATAGCCTAAACAACCCAGAGTCAAAAAATTGCTAGAGAAATTATAATTCCATATTTTAAGAATATATTAAAGACCCATAGTAATAAAAACCACATGATACTTGATACTTGTATAAAAAATGATGTGTGGAACGGTTGAACAAAATGAAAGACCCATATATGAATGCACATAGTTTCAGTCACCTAATATTAGACAAAAGTACCAAAAATAACATGAAGAAAAGAAAGCATCTTCAAAAAATAATGCTGGAAAAATAGGTTGTTGAAATGTAGAAGAATGAAATTAGACCCATATCTGTCACCCTGCACAGCACCTAACTCAAATGAGTCACAGACCTAAATATAAAAAATTTTAAAACTTGACACTTCTAGAAAAAAATACATAGGCACTATCCTATATGATATAGGTCTTAGAAAGGACTTTCTAAATAGGATTCTGTTTTTCTCAGAATTAAGGCCGATAATTGAAAAGTTGGACTTCATAAAGCTGAAAAACTCCTGCACAGATAAATAAGCAACCAACTGCTTGAGGAGAAAGTCTATAGAGGATGAGATAATATTTTATGGCTATACATATGACAAAAGATTAATATCCACAATATGTAGAAAACTCAAACACAAAGACTCATAAAAAGCAAATGACCCATTCAAAATACGGACATGGTACCAGAACAGAGTTATTAAAAGAAAAAAAAATGGTTAAGGGATATCTCAAAAATGTTTCTTTATTCTAGAAATTAGGAAAATGTAAATAAAAACAACTTTGCAATTTTATCTTTTTCCTGTCAGGATAGCAAATATCAGTATAAAAACAAACATCAAATGCTGGTGGGAATGTAGGCAAAGAGAACCCTCATTCACTGTTGGTGGGATTGCAAACTTTTGCAAGCACTAAGTAAATCATTGTGGAGAATTCTAAAAAAGCCAGAAATGAATCTGTCAAATGATCAGTTATATCACTCCTTTGTGTATGCCAAAAACATTCTGTATTGCATTCAATGTTTAGTTTCTCAACCATGCTTATTGTCCCTGTATTCAGGGACAATAACTAAGAAATAGAACAACCTAAATATCCTATAACTGATGAATGGATAATATATGCTTGTCACCCTACACAATAATCCAATTCTAGCCACATCAAGAGTATAAAGGTGGATTTATTGAGAGGCAGCTCTCAAGTGTGTTCACAGATCTCACATGTGGAGGTCAATGAACTCATGCATCTGGGCTAAAGCAAGGGAGTTTTATAGAGCTTAGGTGAGGAGGTTGGATTGTGCTTATATATGATCAAGCACTGATCCCCTGGGCAGGCACTCTTGGATGGTTTGCCAGAAACTTGGAGATGAGGAGTGATGACATGTTAGCCCAGAGATATGAGGAGTGATGACATCTTAACCCAGAGTTTTTTTATAAGCTGACTAGGGCTTTATCTCTGGGCAGGCTGGGCTGTGGGGGAAAAGGAGGGCAGACAAGGTTTCTAGCTTGTGTAGGGACAAGCAGCAGTTCCAGCCTAACAATATATAATGGAATTCTATTCAGCTCTAAAGAAAAATGAAATCATGAAATTTGAAGGTAAATGGGTGGCACTAGAAAAATCATATTTAGTCAGGTAACTCAGACACAGAAAGACAAATGTCATATGTTCTCTATCATTGGAGGCTCCTAGCTCCAGATCTTTTAGTGTGAATATATATATCCTGGGGGAACTGTAGAAACAAGGAAAGTAAAAAGGGATCAATGCAGGGGTAGGGGAGATTTGGGTACAAAAGAGTGGGGGATAGTGATATAAAAGATCTGATAAGTGAAATGGGAAAACTGTGGTCTCTAGTGAGGAACATGGAGGTAAATACAGAAGGAGGAAGAAGAAGGATACAATAATAATAAGGATCTCTGCAAAAAGTTATAAGTAATCATACTGTTAATTATTTAAAAACCCTATAATACATATAATTCCTTGCATAGTTATGCATATGTAATATTTAAGTGATATATGTATGCTTAAATGTAAATATATGGTTTAAATGAACTTTTCTCATCCAGGCTGACAAATGTTCCCTTCCATATTCAAAGGCCAACTGAATAAAAACTTCTATTACTAGTTATAAGAAACTTTATGTTGTTAGTTAGTAGTGTCCAAGAACTCTCAAATCATAAAACCTATTGCTTTTGCATCTGATTGCCTCCCAGAAGTGGAAGGTATGACCTTATTACTAAAGAAATCATGTGCTTCAGAAAGAAGGCCCTGTGGCCCCATGGCCTTTTGATGAGAATAACCTCAATGCCTCATCTATGGTACTAGAATGTGCAATGCAAACTTACAAATTATAGAGGCAACAAATCCTACCCAGCTATGATACCTATGAACGATATCAATGACCAGCATGGCAAGATAAACCTCAGGGAGCAATAGTGCCAGGCAAATCTTGGTGGTAGCCAAAAGCTCTCTGGTTGGGCTTAGAACCCACTCAATAAGATGGAAACCATGTATACTGGAAACTTAGCCAAGGATCATGGATTTAAAAAAAATAGTTAACTTGTTTAACAGTATTTATATTATATTTAATTGGTTCAGCAGCTGTTAATTATGATCCAGACATTATAAATGAGCACACAGAGAACACATGGATTTTAACAAGCCTTGGCCTAAATTGTGCAATCCTAGCCCATCTAAGCTATCTCTTAATTCTATTACCCAAATATGACCCCATATATACATACATCCCCTTGGACTGCCATTCTCCACATTATGCTGATGTTCTTGGCCATGTGGAATGAAGTTCCTTTTTCTAACCCATGGTGTGCATCCTGTTTCCTGCTGCTCCTGGCTGGAATGGCATAATTCCCTGTCTAAAGCACAGGCTTCCTGTTCTAAACTTGGGAAGTCCCACCGTTCTCTGTCTTTGCCCAATCTCAGCCTTAGCCATTTTATTTAACCAATCAGAGTCAATGAAAGTAACAGACAGAAAGCAGGACCAATTAACATTTAGAATGCTTAACATTACCCCAACAATGGATCTTGGAGAAGAACATGCAACTACCATTTTACTAAACCAGCATAATCCCTAACAATGATCTAAACACTTTTCCTTAAACATACAGATAAACGTAGTCCTCATATCTTTGCAAGAGATGGAGACCAAAAAGAAAACCAGACAATCAAAATACAAAAACAAAACATAGTAATATCCCACAATCAATCAAAATGCATGTATTTGGATTCCAGTCCTAAAGAATACATCTACAAAGTGCCCATAGGTTAATACTTTGAGATAAGCCTGTTTATAAAGAATCACTAGTCTACATACCAATACTAAGAAAGCAAGTTGTGGAAGGGGTATATTTTCTGGAGATGCCATGGAACATAAATGATCAGAGTTACATCTTAGAGAAATTATCCTTGACTGAAGAGATAGATTGAAAGATTCTTGAAAGATTTGCAGGACATTTTTCCTGAAGGTAAGCTAACACATTGAAATATGGCAAAGAATGTTTCTGAAGAAAGTAACTTGTTTTACAACTATTTCTGAAATGAATATTGTATTCTGTTATAAAAGGAATAATAGTTGCATTATTTCAAGGCATAACTGATCTTAAAAAAATCCAATTCTTTTAAATATAAAATTAAATGCCTTATTTGAGAAAGACTCGATAAATTGCAAAGTGATGGCAGAGTAACACTTCATTTTATAAATTATGTGGTAGAATATCAATTCTAGGGGTTAAGATGGGCTATGCATTGTCAATGCCTGAATGCTTACAAGCCTAGTGTCAAATTAATCCCATTTGGTCATATATATATATGATAAGGAACATTTACAATATTTCTTCTAAGGATTTAGCTCAGGCCTGATTAATGTCATATGCTTATCAGTAACTAACAATGCTAGTTAGCACTTTGAATGTTCTATTGATGTGAAAACCCTGGAACTGTAATACTGTGGCACATATAGGAATGCCCTGATTTATTTCTGTCACTGATAGGTTTAGATTCACATCTGTGATGATGAGCAATTATATAGCAGTGTCAGGAGGAAGTTGGTAACAATGTCCTTTGTATGAAAATATATTATATTGGAGTATCATAGGATTGGCTCCCTAAATATCCCTATGTATAAGAATATATTGACAAAACTTTATTTAATAAAGATGTAAACAAATACTCTTCTACATTAGGGAGGAATCTTTCTTTGATCTCAGACCAATTTTCATGCTTGCCTTTCAACTTAACAGAATAGTGATTTATAAATCCCCTCTTACTTATTTCTCTACTCTAGCTAAGTTTGTGGCAGCAATGAGGCAGATAGAAAGGACCTTCATTTTAGTTTTCATTAAGAATGAAAATGCAGCATTAATTCCAAAGTTTTGACATGCTTTGGTATTATTGGATTGCAGTAAGGATAAAATACCCGCACAGATATTTGGGATTTATCTGTGTTATAAAGGTGGCTGGTGTCCAACATGTGTCTCCAAACCATGTGCTCTTTGGCCATATTGTAAATGGAAAAAGGGTCCTTTATATAATTCTTTTAAAAATAATTACATTTATATATTGCTTCAAGTTACATCGCCCTCACAGCCCCCTCCCACCATCCTTCTCAGTCCCACCCTCTCACCCTCTACCTCTTCTCCCACTTATCCTAGTCCTCTGGTGTGGGGTGCCCCCACATCTCAACCCTCCTCAGTTCATAAGTCATATGAGGGCTAAGAGAGCTTCCTCTTACACTGGGGGCCTACATGGTAGCTCTACTAGGGCAAAGTGTCCCACTAACAGGCAACAAATTCCATGTTCCTGGTCTGTTAGTGTAGGGTAGTTATCCTGTACTATATGGCTAAAATCCAGTTATAAGTGAATACAAGCCATGTGCATCTTTCTGGGTCTGGGGTAGCTCACTCTGGATGAGCTTTTCTAGTTCTATCCATTTGGCAGCAAATTGTAAGATTTCCTTGTTCTGATACCTGAGTAGTATTCCATTGTGTAAATGTACCACAATTTGTTTTTTGTTCTTTGGGTTTTTTTTTGTTTGTTTGTTTGTTTTTTGTCCATTATTTGGTTGAGGGACATCTGGGTTGTTTCCAGTTTCTAGCCATTACAAATAAAGATGCTAGGAATATAATTGAGGAATATAATTGTGGTTTGGTGAGGAATCTTCTGGACATATGCTCAAGAGTGGTATGGCTGGGTCTTCAGATAGAGCTATTATGAGTTTTTAAAGATATTGTCAGATTGATTTCCATAGTAGTTGTACAAGTTTGTACTTCCACTAGTAATGGAAGAGTGTTAAGTTTCTTCACATCCTTGGTATTTTTAGTTTTTAAGTTTAGCCACTCTGACTGGTGTGAGATGGAATCTCAGAGTTGTCTTGAGTTGCATTTCTCTGATGATTAAGGATGTTAAGCATTTCTTCAAGTGTCTCTTGGCCATTAGAGATTTCTCTTTTGTGAATTTTTTGGTTTATCTCTGTGCTCCATTTTTTTTTATATAAGTACTTTATTTTTTTTCTTCAAGTTACATCTCAGTCACAAACCCTTCCCTATTCCCCCCTTCCTGTTCCACCCTTCCCCCCTCTTCCCCCCCCAACAGCTTCCCTTTTCAATCCAACAAATGGTTCTTTCTCTTATAACAGTAAATTCTATACAAAACAGCAGAATTAACTATGCCACATTTATGAGAGTTAAATGGCCCAGTATA
>CAJQZJ010000261.1:584433-622281 GCA_907164525.1 Lophiomys imhausi | reverse complement strand
CTGGGCCTTTTGGATACTGGGGCTGATAGGAGTATCATAGCAAAGAAAGACTGGCCTTCAGGTTGGCCCGTACAAGCCTCTTCTCAAACACTTCAAGGCCTGGGTTATGCTAAGACTCCAGATATGAGTGCAAGGTTATTAAAGTGGCAGGACCAAGAAAACCACTCAGGAGAAATGCAGCCATATGTACTTGAGCTCCCTATCTCCCTTTGGGGAAGAGACCTTTTAAAGGATATGGGATTTAAATTAAGTAATGACTATTCTGATTCAGCCCAACGTATGATGCAAGATATGGGATATGCTCCAGGTTTTGGAATAGGAAAATATTTACAAGGACGAAAGAGTCCCATACCTATGCAGCAAAGACAAAAGAAACAGGGCCTGGGTTTTTCCTAGGGGCCACTGAGGAGGGCATTCCCATAACTTGGAAGACGGAGGATCCAGTATGGGTTCCTCAGTGGCCACTTTCCTCTGTAAAATTAAATGCAGCCAAAGATTTGGTGGATGAACAGATGTCTTTAAAGCATATAAAACCATCTGTATCTCCCTGGAATACACCTATCTTTGTCATTAAAAAGAAATCTGGAAAATGGAGATTATTGCATGATCTGCGTGCCATAAATCAACAAATGCAGATCATGGGCCCAGTGCAGCGCGGCTTGCCGCTTTTATCATCTTTGCCGGCCTCATGGCCCATTATAGTTATAGATATAAGAGATTGTTTTTTCTCCATCCCTTTGTGTGCCAAGGATAGTGAGAGATTTGCATTTACTGTTCCATCCTGTAACCATGAGGAACCTGATCAGAGGTTTGAATGGGTAGTATTACCCCAGGGCATGGCAAACAGCCCCACTATGTGCCAACTATATGTGGGGGAAGCCATTGCTCCCTTGAGAAAGAATTTTCCAGATTTGAGATGTGTTCATTATATGGATGATATCTTACTAGCAGCTAAGAGTGAACAAATGTTAGATCGGGCCTATGAAGAATTAGTTCAATTATTAAAAAAGAAAAGGTTGTTTATTGCTCCTGATAAGGTTCAAAAGGAAAATGTGGTTAATTATTTAGGAGCAAAGGTTGGACCTGAAAAGATAATACCTCAAAAGATTGAGATAAGAAAAGATAATTTAAAGACTTTAAATGATTTTCAAAGGTTGTTAGGAGATATCAGTTGGGTAAGAGGCTATTTAAAGCTACCAAATTATGAAATAAGACCTCTATATGATATTTTGAAAGGTGATTCAGCACTTAATTCTCCTAGGCAATTAACAGAAGAAGCAAGAAAAGCTTTATGTAAAGTGGAAGAAAGGTTACAGAGTGCCTTCCTAAAGAGATGGCAAGAAGGACAGCCCATTGCATTGTGCATATTTGCCACCTATGGTCAACCTACAGGATTGTTATGGCAGGACGGACCATTATTATGGACCTATTCAAAGATTTCTCCGAAAAAATCCATAGAACATTATCCCACTGCACTTGCTGCTTTAGCCTTGAATGGTATCCAACAATGCTTGCAGTCTTTTGGAGTTGCTCCTGCCAGTATAATAGTGCCTTATTCCAGTTATCAAATTAAGATTTTGTGTGGCACTGTAGATGACTGGGCAATATTGCAATGTAGCTTTGAAGGAGTGATTGATAACCATTATCCTAAACATCCATTACTATTATTTTTTAAGGAGCACCCAGTGATATTTCCTTAGGTTACTTCAGCAGTACCACTTCAAGGATCACCAAATGTGTTTACTGATGGCTCAAAGACAGGCTGTGGAGCCTATTTGATAGAAAGACAAGAGCCCGTGTTATGCCAATTTCAACCGGGCTCCCCCCAAATAGTAGAGTTGAAAATAGTAATTGAGGTGTTTAAAAAATGTCAATTTGCATTCAATTTGATTTCAGATTCAGTTTATGTGGTCAACGCAGTGAAAGTATTAGAATTAGCAGGTCCTATTAAGAATAGTAGTACTGTATGTGCCTTATTGCAAGAGTTACAAGTTTTAATCTGGCAGAGAAAAAGGTGTTTTTATATTCAACATATCAGAGCACATACAGGATTACCTGGACCATTAAGTGAGGGTAATAATAAAGTTGATCAATGGACCAAGATGGAATGCATTTTTTGGAGCTCATTCCTGGATCAAGCCAGACAGTTTCACCAATTATTTCATGTAAATGCAAAAACTCTACAGCAGAAATTCCATTTGTCTAGAGCAGATGCTAGACAAGTAGTTTTGGACTGTCCTCAGTGTGTGATTCATCATCATCCTCCCAGTGTGGGAGTAAACCCTAGAGGGCTGTTGCCACTCAAAATCTGGCAAATGGACGTTACCCACATTTCAGAGTTTGGAACTTTAAAATATATTCATGTATCTGTGGATACCTGCTCAGGTATCATACATGCTACACCTATGAGTGGAGAAAAGGCTCGCAATGTCATAGGACATTGCTTAGAAGCCTGGGCTGCATGGGGAAAACCACAGCAGCTAAAAACGGACAATGGACCAGCCTATACAGCTCAGTCCTTTGTCTCCTTCTGCAACCAGATAGAGGTACAGCTTAATCACGGATTGCCATACAATCCTCAAGGACAAGGAATTGTGGAGCGTGCTCATCGCACCTTAAAGAATGCTTGCAAAAACAAAAAGGGGGAATAGGCCAAGGCCGTACCCCCAAGGAAAGAATGTCTTTAGCCTTATTTACTTTAAACTTTTTCAATTTGGATGCTCAAGGCCGCTCAGCAACGGACAGACATCAGGATTCCCATGGTTCACCTAAAAGCATGGTGAAGTGGAAGGACATTCTGACAGGCTCTTGGCGGGGGCCTGACCCTGTGCTAACATGGGCGAGAGGGTCTGTTTGTGTTTTTCCTCAGAATCAACAAGATCCAGTGTGGGTGCCTGAGCACCTTGTGAGGAAGATTCGCCATGAAGACCTTCCTAAGGATCCTGGTGTTAGTAGCAGTGAGTATGTCAGGAATGACCGAGCCGAGATGGGGGATCCTGTCGATATTCCCAAAGCCGATGCCGGTCAGACATGATGCAACTGTGTTTCCACGCTTATTTAGCAGTAATAGAAGCCTAGGCTTACCCTACCTTCCCTTTGATGATCAGAGAAGCCCTATAGAAGGTAATAGAAATGTCAGCTTGAAGGGTAGTTTGTGCTTTTTAATGAGCTTCAATAGGTCAGATGATACAAAATGCATTAAATTGTCTCAGCAGTCAGCAGATTTTTTACCACAACTGAGGTTTGGGGGTAGGAGTGATGGTTTGTTTTCAGGCAATGGTTTTCGTCTTGAAGGATGGTGGCCCACACGAGTCTCTGACCGGAACCCCCCCAAACAGCCACGCTGGGCACCTTTTTGTAAAGGATCCACAGGAGAGGAAGGACCTTTTCCCTGGACTGGATGTCAGGAGCGCAGAGCAGTTTGGGTTCAACAAGATCATTTTTCCTTTAGCCCCATGATTAGTAATATAGTGAATAAGTCTTGTACAGGAATGCTTGATATATCTACTAGGGATCCTCAGCAGACTGCCACCAATCCTTTTGATTTGTGGCTTTTGTGTGGAGTAAATGGAAGTTGCATGGACTTGGGACCTGTCATTATGCTTGGAGGAGGAATTTATCAAAGAGGTAATTTTTCCCTAGGGTCTGCTACCAGATTGGATTTCTCTAGCGGTAGTGGCTCTGGTACTTGGAATTCTTTGTTTCATTCTTACCACAACAAGAGCTTTTCAGCTTCGCCAGTATGTCTCTGGCCTCCTTTTCTGTGGATTGTAAGTAATGGGAGTGCATCCTTAGGTGAAGAAAAGTTAGTATGCACTCCAGGCACATGTTTTTATGCCCTATGCTGGAATGCCACAGCCTTTCCTGTGGCTGTGGTGACTAGAATGCCTCGATATGTGCCAGTTCCTGTAGAGGCTCCTAATACCATGATGCTATTCAGATTTAAAAGAGATTTTGGCATCACTGCAGCTATTGTTACTGCTATCACTGTTGCTGCTGTGGGAGCTACTGCCTCAGCTATCGCCTTGTCTAGTTCTATACAGACTGCCAATGCCCTGAATAACATCTCAGCCACTGTGGCACAGGCATTGGATACTCAGACCTCTATGAATTCTCATCTCAAAGGAAGTCTTATGATAGTTAATCAACGTATAGATTTAATACAAGAACAGATTGATTCTCTTTGGCAACTAGCACAATTGGGGTGTGAGTGGAAATTGCAAGGTTTGTGTGTTACTTCCGTACAATACCAAAATTATACAAAAGCTGCTAATTTGTCCAGACAATTGTCAAAGTTCCTCTTACAGGATTGGTCGGCTGAATTTGAAAATTTGATGAGAGAGCTGAGAGTGACAATCATCCACATCAACTCCACTCGGGTGGATCTGAGCCTGGCTACTGGCTTGACTTCTTGGATACAGACGGCTATGGATCATCTTAAGGAGTGGGCGGGTGTAGGCTCTTTGGCGATACTAATGATGCTAGCCTCTCTGGTTTGCCTATGGTGCATCTACAAAATGAGAGCCACACAAAAGCGTAATGCAGCCATGATTATACAAGCCCTTGTCGCCATTGAGGCGGGCCAGTCCCCTCAGGCATGGCTTGCTGCCGTGAAGTAAATCTTCACTAAGCATAGTCCCTGCCCACTGAGGAATTCGTTCCACGGATATTAGGGTCTGGTAAGTCAGTGACGGAGTTGACGGGTAAATCTCGGCCACCTAAGACAGGGCAGTCCCGAGTGGGGAGGCTGACCCAGAGACGGGTAAGAGTTTGAGCACCGCCCTCCTACAGGCTCAGGCCCACCGTGAGATCCCCAGATAGAGGGATTGCGAAGCCTTTCCAGGGACTTTTACCAACTTTAGAAAAAATAAAAAAGGAGGAACTGTAGAGAGCTGCGAAGTGCCGCGCCCTAAAGATGGCGCTGGCCTCCGCCTTCCACCAGCCCGACGGTGAGTGCTCTTTTTGATAATAAGTTCATATTTGGCAAAGACTGCTGACCTGGCTTGCTTCCGCATACGCAGACCTCTAAGATAGCACCACTTGGCTTTACTTGACTGGCTGTCTAATTAGTATTTAGCCTGTGGGTTGGGTCTGCCCCTGTATTCGGAAGACTGTTTTCAAGGGACCTGAATAAACTGCAGGTGAAGAGCTTTTGTGAGTTGCGTCATTCCTTGCTGGACAAGGGGGGACGCGACATGTGGCAAGAAGCCAAAGAAGAAAGTGTGTAGTGTGTGCATAACCATCTGCATTAAAAGAGAAAAAAACAACATGGTTTGTTTTACTTTCTTTTAGAACACAAACATTCCTTTAAAATTTAGAATACAAAATCCTAAATATTTAGAATTAAATTAGTTAATATTTTTTTAACTCTACAGTTTTTCAAGAAAGAGAAATAAGATCTTACTACTATTTTTTCCCAAATTCTGGCAATAGATTTGGTTAACTGTAAGAGCACAAAGGAAAACTGTTACAGTTTTATAATCATGTAGTATACATATGATCTTCAAGGAGTAGCAATACCAAGTAATAAAAAGGTGGTAAAAAAGGTGGAAAAGAAATAGAAATATTTTCATTAAAAATCACTGCAAAGAAAAGGCAAACCAAACCTAGTACTCAAGTGGATTTTTAAAGTCCCATGTACTGAAGTGGTATCCAGCTTAAGGTGGTGTCTCAGGATACCCATTAGGATGCCTGCCCCTGGAAGTCCGCTTGGCTTTCTTTTTCATCAGAGCTGCTGGAAGAGTCACTGAAATCTCCTCCGCCAACTTCAATTCTCATACCTCTCCAATTGCGCTGGTAATTTGCCTGTGTCAGATGACTCATGAGTAACCAAAGCATGTGGTGGTTAACTGTGGAAGTGAGGTGCAAGCTAAAATTATCTCGTTTCAGCTTATTAATTTTAACTGTATTCTTTAACCCAGTAAGTTTTTTGGAAGGTTCAGCTATGGGTGTCCAGACCTTGACCTGGTGGTCTAGGCCACTAGATGCCAGCACAGGTAGGTAAGGATGTGGATCAATACAGTTTATTGCTCCTCTTTCATCTGCCTTCAAGAACTGAACAATCTGGCAGGATGATTTTTCCCATATGAAGATGTGCCCACAATCCCTACCACTCATCACATATTCACTTTTGTGGCCATAGAAATGTACACCTTTCACTGTAGCATTATTTCTGTGACCTTTGTATCTCTTAGCATATTGAGCTCCATCGCTATCAGAAGAGTTGAAGATGTAAATATCTTCATCATTGTAGCTAGCCAGGAGCTCTGTGCCATCATAACTATACATCAGAGAGGTGACATATGTTGGGAAATCACAGTCAAGAAGGTGATGAGGAGAGAATTTTTTGAGAACTCCATTGTTGACATTCTCGTCAATTTTTCTTTGGTCATAAATCCTCACAAATTGATCTTGCCCACCTACAGCAAACTGGTAGATATTGGCAGGATTCACAAAGACTGTGTACAGTCCCACTTTCTTATTGCCATCTTTGGTTACCACCACCTTTGAAACAGGCTGGACTTGTCTGAGGTCAATGCTGAAGGCAACAGCATCTTCACCTGACATTAAGAACCTAAAAGGGGAGTCTGGTTCCAAAGCCAATCTATGAGACGCTCCCCTATGCTTTACCACACGCTGAGACAAGTGGCTGCCAGACATTATAGATATCTGGGCAACCCGAACCTGTCCATCACGGCCACAGGTAGCCAAGACGGCATCATTGCAATTAGGAAGGAATTTGGCATTCAAGACGTTATTTCTGTGCCCACTGTCAAAGTTCAGTACTGGTCGCTGATGAAGCCAGTCCCACAGGACCACTTTTAGATCATCACCGCCACTAGCCTGCAGGGTGCCATGGTGGTTAAAATGCACAGAGTTGTCACATCCATAATGGCCTTCCAAAGTATACTGTAGGGAGAAACACTGCACAAAGGCTCTTGCCCCACAGGCCTCATACACAAAACAAGCACTTGAACCCAGCTGCCTATTCCGAAGTGCATTAAGGATGTTCCATCGAGGTCTTGGGGAGAGGAGATGTCTCTAAGGCCATCCATTTATCAAGTGAACTATCTTCTGCAATGTCATAATCCTCACTCCTGTCATTATTGGACTGATCATGCACCTCAGATCCTTCATCCTGCTCATCTACGACATCACCTTCCTCCAACACAAGGTCGTGGAGGGGGTTTTCCACTCCCAGCTCTTCCACAATCCCACATACCCCCAACATACTGTGGCGGTGATGGTGGCGGAGAAGGCTTCGAACTCCCAGCTCTTCTACAGCCTCACCTTCCTCCAACTCATAGTGCGGAAACATGATTTGTGCTCCCTGCCCTTCCACAACCCCACCAGGCTCCAATTCATGGTGGCGTAAAAGGCCTCCAACTCCTTGTACTTCCACAACCATGCCAGCCTCCAATTCACTGTGGCCTTGGTGGAATAGCCTTTGCCCTCCCTGCACTTCCACAACCTCACCAGCCTCCAACTCATGGTGGCAGAACATCCTTCCCATACCCAGTTCTTCCATGATCTCACCTTCCTCCATGTCGAGATGGCTAGAGGAATTTTCCCCACTGCTGATAAAATTATCAGAGTCTTCCATGTCCAGAAGATTGGAGTCATCATCATCATTGTCCTCATCATCACCATCGTAACCCTGGTCACTCTCACCAGAATTTTCCTCAGTATCTTCAGGGCTGGAATCACTGCTGCTTGGTGTCGGATTCATTTCTTGACCCATGGTATTGATATCAGAAATTGTCTCTGTGTCCCCCAGGGCACTGGAAGTCTCTCCCAAGCAGGTAAGCAGGCTTTCTTCCTCAGTGTTTTCTGTGGTGTTTGTTTTGGTCTTTTGAGAAGACATTTTGAAGGATATTTGCTCTAGTGGTATGAACTGTGTAAATCACTAACCACTATGGCTTCAGGACAGTCCACAGGCTCACCAACCATGGTAGAGGTGGTGACAAATCTACAAAAAGACTGGAGAATCCAAAAATGGCAAACACACCACAAGGTAACAGTTAAAATGGTAGAATGGTAAAAATGGAAGAGCAACAAAATGGCGCACCGGAAACAGCTTGCTGACGTATTTGTTATAGATTATGGTAGCCCTTGAGGTTCAGAAAGCTTCTGATCTCACCTCTCCTGATTCTTTTAGGCAGCTTATTATTTTTGTTTCTTTTCTCTAGTCTTTCAGTTCTTTTCTCCTCTTTTCTTTCTTTTATTCTCTCACTCTTTTTTTCTTTCTTTTGCAGTTTAAGTGTTCTGTTTCAACAGAGATGAGGCTGCTACACATGCTCCTTAATCACTCTCTTTTTTTTTCCTTAAATTCATTTGTGGGGAGAGGACTGTGAGTGTATGCCATAGTAGGACAACCTGAGGGAGTCTATTTCTTATGAAAGTTTTGGAAATTCATCTCATGTTGTCAGGACTGGATATACTAGCTGTATCATCTGTTAGCATGGACAAAATATTTTGAATATTGTAACTTGGTACATTTTTGGAAATAGACTTAGTAGAGAACTATCAGTAAAAAGTGATCCTCTTTAAGTAAAATAATTTCATGAACCTCTCAATGTGAAATGAAAATAAAAAAACGAGCAATTAAAGGTCAAATAAGAATTCCATAACTTTTTTGTTACATATAATTGTAAACAATACAAATTTTAAGAAAACATTTTCTTCAGTTGGAATTCTCGGTTTCTTCCTCACTCCCCCACCATAGAGCCTGGTCGAATCCAATTTCCCTACCCTTCTAACTTCACCCAGTTGGAAGGCTTTGAATGGGAAAGGTGCCAGGAAGCCCAGTTTCGCATTCCTGGCATTCTGCATTCGGGACACCATCCTTAGTATTCAAATGGTTTCAGTACAGTGGTCTCATCCCTGGAGGCTGTTGGACTTGCCCAGAGCTTTGGTTCCCAAATAAACCTGCATTTTTACTTTATTTCTACTGGAATTGACTTATTCTGTCTGTGGAGATACACCAGATATAATAATAAATCACATTTATCTGGCAAAATGTGTATAAGTGTTAGCAGAAAGTAACAGTATAGCTAACTGATTTTCAAAAGAGCACTTTTTAGTATGAACGATACATTGGGACTTGTTCACAGTTTCAGAGGTTTAAACTAGTATCATCATAGGAGAGAGCATGGCAGCATGCAGACTGGTGCTGGAGCAGTAGTTGAGAGCTACATCCTGATCCATAGGCTAATAAAGATACTCTAAGCTTGGCACAAGCTTTTGAAACCTGAAGACCCACACCCTGTGACACACTTCTTCTAATAATGCCACACATCCTAATCATTTAATCCTTTCCAATAACACCAGTTCCTGGTGACTAAGCATTCAAATATAGGACCCTGTAGGGATTATTCTTATTCAAACCACCACACTAGAACAGAGTTTATGAAATTGTTCATGTATTTGTAGCTTTCTATTGCTATAGAATGGTTTTATTTCTTTTTATCAGCTTTGTTGAACATACATTTTTGTATCTCTTTAAAAAGCTTCATAGTTAGTGCATGCGTGCATGTGTGTGTGTGTGTTTTCACATGATCACCTGTACACATTTTTAGCAGGGTACACATGTAAAGACTATTCATAGCATGAAGAAAAGAGACAAAAGACAAATCAATACATAGACTAGAGTTGGTAAGTCATTTAAGTAGACAGATGACTAATAAGAGAAATAGACAGCCATGTATCTAGGGTGAGGATATTTCCAGTAGGATGGACTGAACATGAGTTCTCTGAAACACTTGAATAAAATGTTTCTAGAACTTCAAAAATACCATTGCAAAGAATTAGATATAATCAGAATGGAAAATGATAAGCACACACATATGAGGTGACATTTGATATGACCATTGGAATGAGAAGAAGCCACAGACAATTAAGCAGTCTATGTTGAGCATCATGGGAACATTAAATTTTATTTCATTCTAAATGTTATGGGAAACATTTAGAATATTTTGAGTACTGTAATAAGTTATGTTTCCTGTTGTTTAAAAAGAATTCCACTATCTGTTTTGTGTAAAAATAGTACAGGGTGGGAAGAAGTACTATATTCTTTTTTTAATCCATATGAGAAATTAATGCATTTAAATTATATTTGAAATGGTGCAGGTGGTGAAAAATAGACTTGAAATAAATTAAAAGGGGGAAATTCTAGTTTTTGTGGATAATTTTAAGGAAATTGTATGGTGAATTATATAGGCTAATAATAAGGAACACAAATCAGTTGGACAATTTGAATTATTTTAACAGGAAGATATTGCATCTCTAAACATTATGGTGTATGGCAGAGCAAGGAATTCATAAACATCTCAGGTCTGGGGCCACCTCTTCATGGACTCATGTATATGGGACCAGAAATATAAACCCACCACATTTATTTTCCTTATTCTACTCTGCTACTTGCTCTTCTAATAGTGTCATAACAGCGACAGAGGAAAATCCAGATGTGTAATGGTCAACTAGGCAAGCTCTGAATGATTCTTAAATATTGGCAGACTTCTCAAGTGCAGGAATGTAGTAAGCAAGTGACTAGATTCAAATGAAGTCCAAATTATATTTCTAGTTAGAGTTATTGTGGGATAAAAGTATATATTCTATGGGATTATTATAAAAGCATAATATGTCAACATGGTTCTGAAAATATCAATCAAAGAAAGAAATGAGTTATTTATTTATCCAAGTGTTTAGCCTTCCAAGTCATAGTTATTTCTGAGAAGTAATATTACACCTCTCATGTAATAGGCTAATCTGCTCATATTTCATATAAATAAGGCATACTTGTAAATAAAAAATATGATGTGCAATGCATACTAAGATTAGTATAAACATTTTCATAAAGTGTTATACAAAAATTTATTTGTAAACATGTTTTCTGTATTTTAGAAATTGATATTCCAACTTTTCAAAGGTTGAGAAGATCAGACTGTCACTTGGAATCAAAAGTAAAAATTCTAAAACAAATGTGATTGTAATCAAACTATAATATGTGAATTATTGACTGATGGTCTTGTTAAAACAGGTTGACAGGAAATATTATTAATAATTGTATTGGGTCAGTGAGAGTGTGTATACTAGTTTCCATCAAATGCATTTGCATATAACAATGAAGGAAGTATACTGTAATAAATTGCAATAATTTATTACAATTATTTGTAATTGTAATAGTGCAATTAAGAGCCACCTAATCTGAATTTTCTTGTGGGTCCTTTCGTATATTCCCATGCTCTTTCCTCATCTTCATTTGCTTCAACTCCTTTGCTGAATAGGATCCAGTAACGTGGGAAATAGGTAGAGATGAGCAGGTGAGCACAGAACAGATTATAGGAAAAAGAACGTTTTGGTGTGAGTTGAGTAAGTACAGGCAGGATGAGACAAATCAAACTCACAATTGAATGAGATTTATTGCACAAGTTCTCAAACTTTTGTACCTCAAGACTTCTTTGCACTATTAAAAATTAAGAATCCTGAATCACAGCTTGTGTGAATTTTGTCTATTGGTATTTACCTTATTAGAAATACAGGTCAAATAATATTAAGCTATTTATTACTGTACTTAGGATAATAGTTAACTCACTGCATATTACCATAAAGTATATATTTTATGAAAGATGTTTAATGTTTTCCAAACAAAACACATTTAATGAGGAGATTGGTATTGTTTTCATCATTTTGTGTGCTTTATTATGTGCTTTTTATTATGAGACATCTGTACTCTCATATTTACTTCTTTATGCAATCTGTTTCTACACAACAAGCTATGTTGGCTGAAAACCTTGACTGCAACTTTGTTAGAGGGTAGAAGTAAAAGAAAAATAATATACTGAGATTATCATAAAAATAATTTTGGCCCTGAGACCCACTAAAGAAATCTTAGAGACTTTCACCACCATGTTCCTAAACATAATTTTACCATTGAAATGAATATAGGAACCCTGCATCTAAGTAGTAGATGATACATAAGTAACTCAGGTAAATCATTACTTGATCACATTAGTATTTTAACAATTGCACTCCCAGGGAAGGAAATATGTTGGAAAAATGCAAGACTAGATGTATGGAAACTAATTAAATGTGAACAAATTTCTCACATTTTATGTGGAAGGATTGCCATACACATGCATTTATATCCTGTTGGTGTTTTTGTGCCTGTCTTCTTCCATTCAAGAGTAAGTTATCATACAGCAGGTACTACTGGATTTTGTTCTATTTGATTTTTATTTTTTCAATGTAGGACTTGAACGTAAAGCCTTATTCATGCTATACGAGTGTGCTATCACTGGGCTATTGTACATATTTGAGCATCAATTTTAAACTTTGTGTGTATATGTGTATGTATGTGTGTGAGTGTGATGTATATGTGTGGGCATGCTCACATGCACACCAAGATCACCAAGATCATAGGAGCACATCCACTGTCCTTCTTTATCACATTCTCCCTTACTCCTTTGAAATGGTCTTTTACTAAATGTGGAGGATAAATGGTGATCAGTAACTACCAGTATTTCTCCTGTCTCTGACTTCTACTACATAGGGTTTAAGCTATATGTAGGCATATCTTTACATGGGTCCTGAGGTCAAAATTTAAGACATCATGCTTGTACAGCAGGAACTACTCACTGAGCTATTTCCCTAGTCCCCTCAGGTGTGACTTTTGAATCATTTACTTTAACTGTAGTTTTTGGCACCAAGTGAAGATTTGCATAACACAAAAGAAAGAACAAGCTAAATAGCTATTAGAGTAACTGCAGGTAATTGATAGTTTAATCATATATTTTATGACAGTGAAAACACAGGGAAGTAAATAAAAACTGTATATCATGTAATTCATTAACTGAAAATACCATTATCAGAATATTAGAAAGGGGCCTTTGAGGGAAAAGTGGAAAACACCATGTTTACCATCTATCTATAGTGGATGACCTCGATTCATAGAAGGGAGATAATGGAGTGAAAATTGAAGAGGTAGTTTCTGTGTTCATTTTGAATATGACAAATTTCTGTTGCTTGTACAAATTGAACCTCTCTTGGCACTTTAGTCTTTAAAGTAATTATAACAGTCTTAACTAATTAAACCAACATCACACTATATTCTAATATGTTTTCAATGCTTTAATATTTTGTTTGTTTTTACTACTTTTGATGTTTTAGTGTTTATTTTTAATGTCTTAGTGTTTTAAATATTTAATAAGAATTCTTAGATGGTTGCTGGCTTATATTTCTGGTTCTATTAGTAAATGCAGTTTCACTCCAACCAATTGGGATTAATTTGGCTGCAGCTCAGTGGATGCTATTTTGTATTCAGATTTGTTTTAATATTCTCATAGATTCCACCCTGAATGTGAAAACTGAATTACCTTTACAGTTGTATGGAGGAATCTTCTGATGTAATTATTCAAATTCACACATAATAGAAAGTACAGAGGGTGGGAGGTGGAGTACTGTGAAATACTGTCTTCTGGACATGACACTACTTTTGCACTCATGAACTCATAGTAAATGTGGTCACCTTCACAAAATTTGTACATGATCAAGCTATCCAAAATTTCATCAAAGTTGCTGTATGTTCTCATGGCCCGCCACTTACTAGGAAGCTATTAGCAGCTTATGTTTGCCAGGGGAATCATTCTTTATTGAGGATGCAGCCACCTATAAGAGTCCCAGGCTCCAGTGAGTGTCCCCTCATTCATGCATGTATAGAAAGAACTTCTGGAGTTACCAGATTATGAAAAATAACATGAGTTTTGAAGATAGATATGTAAAAGAATATATGGAGAGATTTGGAGGGAAAAATGTAAGGTACACTTTAATCATATTTCATTGCATACATGTATGAAATTCTCAAGAATATAGAAAACATTTTTAAAAGAAAACATACAAAAAATTACTGATTATAGAAACCGACTAAATGTCCTATCACCATGCTATTGACAAGCCACAGTTAGAATTAATGAATATCAGCAAGAAGGGTTCTTAATAACTTACAATTCATTCCATAGTTATCCTGTGATTAGAAATAATAAGAGATCATGTGGACTATTTTGTGAACATCTTAAAATGAGTTTAAGAGGTAACAAAACAATGTAGCTTCATGTTTTCCAGAGAATACCCCCAATAGACAGGAAAGAATACTTTAAACACTAAACAGGCATTCGTTTCCATGTCCTTTATTGTTTTACATTTTCCCACCTGATTAGAGTTGTTATTTTTTCAGTACTTGTCTATTTAGCATAATGTCTTCTTATTGTGTTTTCACTGTACTCTACAGGCTTAATTGTTGTCCCATCCCAAGAGGATGTGAATAATTTTAAAGTTAAAAAAAGAAGCAACTGTATAGGTAGAAAACAGCAGTCATTTCATTATAATTACTCTAATGGTTTTGCTTTTAATTATGCCAAAATGTATCAATATCTACACACACACACACACACACACACACAAAGAATGACTACCACAAGACATTGAAGGGAGCTCTTTAACTCTTTTTTTAAACTCCAAATTAAAAAAATATGGGGTTTTTTTTGTTTTTAAGTTTTAGCTTTCGATACATACTGCACATTTCTCTTGGTTGCACAATTCATTGAGTTACAGATTGAGGCACTTAAGAAAACAAAATATTTGAAAACTCTATTTTTCTTGGCTCTTCACAGATTATTAATTATGCATACAATTAATCTCACAATGAGTACAGAACTTTGGATATTCATGTACTCATTAGCTATTTCTATAATTTAAATGAATGCTAACATCACTTCTGAGGTTGTAGACAGTAATAAGTAAAATAAAGCTGGTAATACTAATTTGGAAAAAATCTGGTAATATGTAGTACAATTTTGAAAGTTTTATTGTATTTATTTATTAATGACTGTGTGTGTGTGTGTGTGTGTGTGTGTGTGTGTGTGTGTGTGTTTTGCAGAGGACAGAGTGTACAGAGGGATAGTTCTTTCTTCCCACTGGGGAGGCCTCGAATTTGAACCCAGTTCCTATGACTTAGCTTGACAGTTGATGCCTCCACTTTCTGGTCCATGTTGCTAGCCCTAATATCCTTTCCTTTACACTGACCAATGCATAATTAAGCAACTGTTTTTAAGAGTATCCAAAGGTATATTGTATTGCACATACCTTACTCAAAGAAGTGCCACATATTTTTTCCTCTTATTTACATTAATAAAGGAATTTTAGTTCTTCTCAGTTTTTGGACTACTCCATTATGTGACCCTTCAGATTTTTTTAATGTGGCAGGCCATATTTCACTGCACTCAGTATCACAGATTGCATGTGGTATACTATTATGTTCTCTTTTTGCCTTATTAGTCAGGCATACTGGATAGTCTTACAGTGCCAAGAATTCATTCTTCATGGCATCCTTCTTGTTGGCACTTCCCTTCATCCCCAGTCTGTTTATTACTTGATTCTTGTATGCTTGACCATTCATCATTCTGTAATAGACTCAGTGTTCTGAATCTCATCCCCTCTGTTTATTTTCCTTCTTTAATCCTCGTGCCACCAAAGTACCTGTTTTCCTGGCTACTCAGTTTCAATATTTCCTCATCCCTGATTTCAAACAGTACTACAGAGCAATAGTATTGAAAACTGCATGGTACTGGTATAGAAACAGACCAAATGATCAATGGAATCAAATCAATGTCTCAGAAATAAACCCACATACCTATGGACACTTGATTTTGACAAAGAAGCCAAAACCATACAGAGGAAAAAGGAAATCATCTTCAACAAATGATGCTGGTCTAACTGGATGTCTACATAGAGAAGAATGCAAAGAGACACATACTTATATGTTGAAGTAAATATGAACTATTAATAATTAATATATACAGTTACCAAGGTGGCAAAGTTATCCCTTAGCCCACTACTTATGAATAAACACACACTAAAACCTGCTGTATTTTAGTAAGACTTAAATCTGAGACTCTGCATACTTAACCCTCTAAGCTAACCTTCTACTTCCCCAGATAAAACCCATAGATACTTGCATGTATTCCTTGGGCTGTTTCTCTCCACCCCATGTCAATGCTCCTGGCCTTGTGGAGAAATGATCCTCCTAAACCACTTTCTGTCATTCTTCCGCCCCCTCTTTCTCCCTTCTCCTATACTCCTCTCTGCTTTGTTTTCTTCCAAGCCCAGGAAACTTCACCCTACCTCTCTCAGTTGCTAGGCTATAGACTGCTTTATTAAACCAATAAGAAATGGGATGTTAGGTGAGGTTACACAGCCTTACATTTGCTCACATATATCAGTTACAGTAAGGAAGATGTGGGCAAATAATTATCATTTGAATACATGCCTTTCAGATAATCATAACACAAGCTGCACAAAACTCAAATCTAAGTGGATCAAAGACCTCAACATAAAACCAGATACACCAAATCTAATAGAAGAGAAAGTGTGGAAATCCTTGAACTAATTGGTTTTGGAGACACCTTCCTGAAAAGAACACCAATAACTCAGACACTACAATTAACAATTAATAAATGGGACCTCATGAAACTGAAAAGCTTCTGTAGGGCAAAGGACAACCTACAGATTGTAAAAAATATCTTCACCAACCCCACATCAAACAGAGGGCTAATATCCAAAATATATAAAGAACTCAAGAAACTAAACTCCAACAAACCAAATAATCCCATCAAAAATGGTGTACAGAGCTAAACTGTGAATTCACAAAAGAGGAAACACTAACAGCAGAGAAGCATTTAAAGACATGTTCAATACACTTAGTTGTAGGGGTTAGATAAATTAGATTTAGAAAATATATAGGGGTTTCTGATACTGTCTCTTAAATTGGGGCATGAAGAGCATTATCAGCATGTGGACTAAAAACAGGAAACAAACAGGAGACTTAATAGACTGAAAAACAAGGTTGAAGTCAGGAAAAACAGGAAAGACTCAATAGACTGAAAAACAAGGTTGAAGTCAGGAAAACAGGAAAGACTTAATGGACTTGAAGAAACAAAGTATCTGGCCTGACATTGTTTTCAGCTGCTAAGTGGGCAGAGCCCAAATTAAGCTGAAACAGAGTTCCTCCTATTTAAGGACAGTGCATGGAGCCCAGAAAAAGAAGAGGCCCCTGATGCTAGAGAGCTCCAAGAGTCCTGCTGAAAAAAGGGCTGGCCATTGATGGCCAGCTCTCTCCCTGAAGCAGAAAGAAGCCGGTGAGCAAAGAAAGCCTGAGCAAGACACCAAAAGGCCAAGGACTGGACCCTGTGGCTCAGCTTTTGCCTGGAGGGGTTTGATCTGTGCGATCAGTGGTCTAGGGGAAACTGTGCCTGGCTTTAAGGACTGAGGCAGAGCAGCTGAGTTCCTGATTCAAAAGAAGTAAGTTGGCCTGCAGACTGCTGGGGTCTCCCACAGAGAAGAAAGCATGAAGCCTTATTTAAGGTGAGACTGTAATAACCAACTTACCCTGACGAACCTGCATCTGAGAGATCCAGAAAAAGGACTGCTAAGTGCGTTAAAGAATCTACAACAAAGACTGTGTTCCTGACGACTGAGGACCTGCCCCAGAGACTGTATCATTCTAAAAGGTTAGAAAAATAATTATCAATAGGTTTAGTGGATAGGTTAAAGGGGTTGTAGGAATTTATAGGATTAATAGTTAAGAAATTGTTGGTGTTTGTTATAAGTGAATTTAGTAATAAATAAATAAGTGATAAATAATAATTTAAAAGATAGGTTACACTTAGTCTTCAGGGAAATGCAAATCAAAATGACTCTGAGATTCCATCTTACACCCATCATAATGGCTAAGATCAAAAACTCAAGTGACAGCACATGCTGGCGAGATTGCAGAGAAAGGGAAACACTTCTACATTACTGGTGGGAGTACAAACTTGTACAACCACTTTGGAAATCAACCTGGCTCTTTCTCAGAAAACTGGAAATATTGTTCTACCTCAAGACTCAGCTATACCACTCCAGGGAATATACCCAAAAGATGCTCAACCAATCTAATAGGTCATTGGCTCAAATATGTTCATAGCAGCTTCATTCATAATAGCTAGAAACTTGAACCAATTCAGATGTCCCCCAACTGAAAAATGGATGAAGAAATGGGTACATTAACACAATTGAATACTACTCAGCTATTAAAAACAAGGAAATCATGCAATTTGCAGGCAAATGGATGGAAGTAGAAAAGATCATCCTGAATGAGTTAACCCAGACCCAGAAAGATACATATGGTATGTGCTCACTTATAAGTGGATATTAGCTATATAGTACAGGATAGCCATCCTACAATTCACAGGTCCAGAGAAGCTAAGTAACAAAGCAGGCCCAAGAGAGGGTGCTTGAAGCTTACTCAGAAGGGAAATAGAACAGACATCGAAAGTTTATGTAGAGAGGAAACTGAGTGGGAGAGGATGTAGAGAGGGAAAGAAGGGTGGGGAACTGGTTTGTTATGAGCTGGGGTGAGAGGTGACAGAGCTGGGAGAGGGAAGTGAAGCAATGGGGAGGCACCTTTGAAACAAACAGGAGACCTGCTTAAGTGTATGATCCTAGGAGGATATGGGTGTGACCCTAGCTGAGACTCCTAGCAGTGGAGGTCATGGAGATGGAAGTGTCCGCCTCCTAAACTGGCAGGATTTCCAGTGGAGGGTGGAAGACACCAACACACTGATGAAACTCTGACCAATAATTTACCCTACCTACAAGATCTACAGGAATAAAGATGGAGATGTGGTTAAGGGAATGGCCAACCAGTGACTCCCACAACTTGAGACCGACCCCATGGGAGAGAGCCAACTCCTGATACTATTAATGATAGTCTGCTATACTTGCAGACTAGCATACTGTGCAGGAACCTAGCATAACTATCCTCTGAGAGGCCCCACCCAACAGAGGTTTGAAACAGATGCTGAGACAAATAGCCAATATTAGGTGGAGTTTGGGAACCTTGTAGATCAGTGGAGAAATAATAGAGGGTTCTGGAGGGAACATGAACTCTCCAAAAAAATCCAACAGAGTTAACTGAGGCGCCGAGGGGCATACAGAGACTGAAGCACCATCCAAAAAGCAGGTATGGTCTTGACCTAGGCCCCGACATATATGTAAGTGATGAACAGCTTGGTCTTCATGTAGATCCCCTAGCAATTGGAGTGGAGACAGTCCCTGGCATGGACTCTATCACTTAACCTAGGTGGGTTGCCTTGTCTGGCCTCAGTATAATTGAATGCTCTTAGTCTTGAAGTGCCTTGAAGATCTGGGGTGCTTTGAGGTGGGGGAATCCCCTTTTCTGAGGTAAAGGGGAGGAGTAAGGGGAGAAAGTGTGGGAGAGTGGGACCAGGAGGAGAAGAGTGAGGGAGCTGCAATTGGGATTTAAAATGAATGAATGAATGAATGAAGGAGCCAGATGACTAGAGATTCTGCTGTGAGATAGTGTCTTCTATATATAACAATGAAGTTGTACCATTAAATCTTAAAAATATACTTACCTAAACAAGACTGCATATGAGCTGACACTGTTTGCCTATAGCCATGTGCTGCCTCTGACTCTTACATTCCTTCACTTTCCTCTTCTGCAATGATCCCAGAGACTTCGAAGAAGGTGTGGCATAGACCTCAGATTCAGGGCTGAGAATTCCACAGTCTCTTTTTCTCTGCATCTTGATCAGTTGTGGGACTGTTGCGTTAGCCCCCATCTAATACAAATAGGTTTTCTGATAAAGGTTAAGAGATACATTAATCTATGGGTGTAATGATAAGTTATTAAATGTCAGTTTAGCAAAACATATATTTAGCAGTTATAGTACTTAGTTCTTCCCTAGAACATGATTAAAATTCTATTGATAGTTTTTATTAACCAAGATAGAATAATAAAGGATAGTTGTAGAAATTTTTCTTTGAAAATCAGTATTAGTTGCTCTAGGTAAGAAATCAGTAAAGAGAATTGAATGTAAATATGTTAGAAGTCTTCTTGGAATTACGGAACAATTCTATGTCATGATTACATCATAGTTAAATGACTTAATATGCTTCTTAATACTAATCAAAATCTATAATTGATTGAATTGCTTTGGACATAAATTATAACCAATAAAGTGGCATCCTCCATGTCTTAAAGATCTGCACACTCTTCATTTTCATCTTTCTAAACCTGAAGAATCTCATAGTCCTCTATCATTAAAGAGATTTGCAGAGAAATATCTTCTGTGTCATATGGATGTAGCAGTTGTTGATAAAAAACATATGGTCTATATCTCGGCAGAAAGAAAAGTAGCAGTTGTTACTTTCTGGCAGAGGAAAAGGGAGCTTTGGGAGGAAGAAAGGGGAAGGCCCTTTCACCAGTAGACAAGGCAGGAGACAGATGGGATTGTGGGCACAGAAGGTATAGCTAGCCATGTGGCTGCATGGGACTAGGTGGTTGAGTTAACTTAGATGAGCTAGCTGAGAGTCTGCCCAGCCTAGGCATTGAAATATTAAAAGGTCTTGGCGTATTTATTTTTATGACCTATAGGCCATCCTGGGTCATGTGCCCTTTCACATGGAGACCTAAGCTGCTGGTTTCCCACAACAGAGATTTATATTATACATATTTTATTTCATATTTTAGTTTACATTTTATAAATATTCTCTCAATATTTATTTTAAACAATTACATTTTAACATAAGTAGAAACATTCTTTAAACAACAAAGATTTTAACAAACATTTACAAAACATCAAATAGTATTATAAATGTTATGGATACCATAGTTTAGAAAACATAATATATGTCCTGGAGCTGGAGTTCAGCAATTAGGAACACTTGCTTTTGCAGAGGACTGGGGTTGGTTCCCAACACCCATGTGGTGAATTGCAACTGTCACATCAGTTCCAGGGGATCTGATGCCTTCTTTTGGACTCTGGCAACAGGAATGCATGTGATGTACTTACACGCATACAGGCAAAACCTTCATAGACATAAAATAACATAAATTATATAACAAAAAACTGCCTAGGTCTTAATATATTGATAGGAGATAATATACAAATTAAAAATGTAAAACTGTAACCAGCTGGTCTTCTTAGTGATGTTGGTGTGGGTTGGCAGGCCACATGGTACTGGTATAGAACCAGACCAGCTGATCAATGGAATAGCATTGCAGACCCAGAAATAAACCCACATACCTATGGCCACTTAATTTTTTACAAAAAAAAAAAAAAAAAGCCAAAACCTAACAATGGAAAAAGGACAGCATCTTCAACAAGTGGTGCTGATCTAACCAGATGTCAACATGTAAAAGAATGCAAATAGACCCATGTTTATCACCTTGCACAAAACTTAAGTCTAAGTGGACCAAAGACCTTCACATAAATCCTGACACACTAAATCTAATAGAAAATAATGTTCGGAAAAGCCTCAAACTCATTGGCACAGGTGACAACTTCCTGAAGAGAACACCAATAGCTCAGGCTCTAAGACCAATGATCAATAAATGGGACCTCATGAAACTGAAAAGCTTCTGTAAGGCAAAGGACACTGTCATTAGAACAAACGGCAACCTACAGATTGGGAAAAGGTCTTTACCAACCTCACATCCAACAGAGGGCTAATCTCCAACATTTATAAAAACCTCAAGAAATTAAACACCAAGAAACCAATAATCCAATCCAAAAATGGGAACAGAGCTAAACTGGAGAGACACGTGAAGAAAGGCTCAACATCCTTAATCATCAGAGAGTTACAACTCAAGGCAACATCTCACTCCTGTCAGAATGATTAAGATAAAAAACTCAAATGACAGCACATGCTCCTGAGGTTGTGGAAAAAGTTCAAGATTTCATAAAGACAATTTATTTAAATTATATAAAGTATTGTGTATTAGTCCCCCATGCCATTCTCTTTATTCATATTTTGGACTTTCTCACAAATTCCCAGCTTTTCTTCTGCTACACACAAAATATATACATAGACATATAATATATAGGTGAATTATATCATATACAAATATATGTCTCATATAAATATAAAATCATATGCTCTATATGATTATATATAATTTTATCTATTTATTTGAAGTCTAGTATCTACAAATAATAGAAACATAATATTTGTCTTTCGGAGAGCAGCTCATTTCACTCAGTGTGTTTATTTTCATTTGAATCTATTTCACTGAAAATGTCATGATTTCATCCTTCTTTATAGATGCATAATATTCTATTATGTTTACATTGCACATTTTCTATATCTATTTCTCTTTTTATAGAAACCAAAACTGATTTCATATCTTTAATATTGTGAGTATTGAATGTTGGCTTTGATTCTTCTTACATATACCCAGAATTGTTATTGATATTTCATATAGTGGTTCTACTTTTAGTTTTTCACAATGGTTGGTATAATTTTCACAACAAACAGTATAGTTTACCTTCCCATCTGCAGTGTACAAGGATTCTATTTCTCTTCAATCTCACATTAGTTGCTATGTATTTTATTTATGATAACCAGTTTAATTTGAGTGAGATGGAATCTCTATGTAGTTTAATTTGCATTTCTTTACTGTCTGAGAATATTCAATATTGTTCATATGTTATTTGACCATTTGTACTCATGTTTGAGAAATGTCTGTTTATTGATTGTGTTGTAATTTAGCTTGGGTTTATTTTGAATTTTCTATATTTTCATATTAATCCTGTTTTAAATGTATAGGCAGCAAAGATTTTCTCTGACCTTTCAGGCTTTCTCTTCTGTCCCTTTTCCTTTGTTGTTAGCACAGTATTTCTTTTTACATTTGTCAATTCTCACTATTACTTCTGAGATATTAATGTCTTGCTTAGACAGTTTGCATGTCCTTTGTAAATGAGATTATTGTTTGATTGTGTTTTCTTCCATATGACAAATTTAAGTGTCATTGGGAATGAGTCTTATCAAGCTGCAAAAGACTCAGCTAAGGATTCTGACTTGGTACATGTAGATCACCTCTGTTGACAGAGACTTTCTGTCCAGCAGTTATATTTGTCACAACAAATTTTATTTAATGTCTCTTCTAAAACTCAATTTATAAATGTATAATTGCAAGTATGGATTAGAATGCAATATATTATACAAAACGTAATATATTATTATTTTCTTTCCCTTAATAGTTACTTAGAACTAAACATGTTTAAATTAACAAGTTATTGTTCATTTTTCTCAAAAACCAAACTCAAGACACAAAACTTAAAGTCATTCAGGCAATTCTATTTGTATATCTGTTGTTATACTTATTTTTAATATTTATTTATTTTAGTTTTATGCATATATGTTTGTGCTTGAGTGTAGTTTTGTGTACCATGGTTCTGCTGATGGTGCCTGCCAAGGTAAGAAAAGATGTGGGATCCCTGAGTGGAGTTGCAGATGGTTGTGAGTCACCATGTTGGTGCTGAGAACCAAATTCTGGGCCTCTGTAAGATTTTTAAGAGGTCTTAACTGCTCAACAATTTGCCCAGCCTCATTTTATCTCAGTATGATTTTAAAATATATGCAGTTGGACTTTAAAATATACCTAAAAGAATGAAGAGAGTAGGTGGACTACATTTAATTAAAAATCAGAAAACATTCTATCAAGTTGTCAACAAATGTGAATATAGTTCTATTTTGAGAATTGAATTTGTAGAAGTGAAAAAAAATCTTTTGTGTTTCAATGTGAGCTCACAAAAATAATCTTTATTAATTGATTTTCTTTCTGTGTCTGAAGTTGCACACCTACAATACCAGTAATTAGAATACAGAAGCAGGTAAATACCTGTGAATTAGAGGCCAGTCTGTCCTATGCAAAGAGTTTCAGAACATCCATGAGCTACACAGTGAGATCTGATTCTCATTTACTTTTCTTTTGCCTTATGAAGTTAATATGTTCCTGTAAAATTAGCAAATATCCAATCTACTGAATTGCATTGTAATTACTGTTAGAGTACAAAAAATGTTTTCCTTATTTTTATAGTAGAAAATGAAATAATTTCTATACTCCAAAATGGTTCAAACTCAATTTCCAAGTTGCTTACCATAGTTTTCAATAATAGGGGAAGTAAGCAATGGTATATTCATTCCTAATAATATAGGTAGAATTATTACTTAAATTCTTATATTGCATTTGGAAAATATCTAATGGTTCTGTGTAAAATTCATCCTTAAAATTTTTTTTACTGTATAGATAACCATATCACAGAAACATGAACAAATAAATTTAAATTATTACTTAATATGTCAAACCTGTAGACCAGGGCCATAATGTCATACTTCCTAGCATTTGGCCTTTTGAAAAAGTAATTTAGTTAGGGAATTTAAATCATATCAGCTACCTGTTTGTCAACGTCCCATTCATATCCACTGTGCTCTACAATGCACTGATGAAAATTTATATTGAATATATTTTATGCTTCCGTGTTTTATGCAAATACACATAAACTCAAATATATTCACTGCAATTAGCTTCATTTCTTAGAAAAACAGTAGTATATATAATGTAATATCTTATTTTATTTTAAAATATTATTGGAAATAAATTTTTCTTGACACACAAAGGCCACATTTTTCTTACAAATGCATAGTATTCCAATGTATAGATATACCCTGAGTTAATCAATTTCCTCTTGACATTCACTTGGTTTGGTTTTGGTTGTTTACTATTACATTGTCTTGATGAGTATCCCAGTTACTATATCATTCAGAATGCTTGTGAATTTCTATCAAAGCAGGGAAATGGGATCAAAAGGCAAGTGCACATGTATGAGGGCATATACAGGCATCTTTTCCTTCATTAAAATTTCATCTTTGTTTACTAGCAATGTATAAAAATGTACTTTCCTAATAGCTTCATATTCTAGTTTTATTTTTTGACAACTTGATACAAAATAGAGTTGTCTGGGAAGAGGGAACCTCAACTAAGAACATGTCCCCATCAAATTGGTCAGTGAGAAAGCATGTGGAGAATTTTAAAAATTAATGACTGATATTAGAAGGCTCAGCTCCCTATGGGCAGTGTCACTCCTGAGAAGGTGATCCTAGGTTGTGGAAGAGAGATGGCTCAGTATGTTGGGAGGTGAGCAAGCCTGTAAGCAATATTACTTCATGGTGTCTGCTTCAGTTTCTGCCTCCTGGTTCTGCATTTTCTTCCCTCATCAAGGTGTGACTTGGGATGAGTAGGTCAAATCCACATCTTTCCAAATTACTTTTGGTCATGGTGTTTTAGTCCAGCAATAGAAACTCTAATTTATTTACCAATTATATTTTCTTAAAATCTTTGTCTTGTGAATATGAAAAATAAATCTTGTACTGCCTAGTATTTGGTCAACTTGGAAGAGGCTAGAGTCATCAGAGAGAAAGGAGTATCGACTGAAAAAAGCCCCTGTATAAGACCTGGTTTTAAGGCATTTTCTTAGAATAGTTAATGTGGGAGGGCCCAACCCATTGTGGTTGGAGCCATCCCTGGGCTGGTGGTCCTGAGTTCTATAAGAAAGCAAGATGAACAAGGTATGGGGAACAAGCCAGTAGACAGTACCCTTCCATAGCCTCTGTATCAGCTCCTGCCTCCAGGTTTCTGTCCTGTTTGAATTACTGTCCTGACTTCCCTTTGAGGGTGAACATTGATATGGAAGTGTAAGCCAATTATAAACACTTTCCTCAAGTTGCTTTTCATGATGGTGTTTCATCTCAGCAACAGTAAGTTAAATTAAGACAATTTGGTAGCAGGATAATGGGGGTGGGGGTATTGCTGTGACAGATCTGACCATGCTGGTTTTGCAAGGATTGTGGAAAGACTTTGGAACTTTAAAGTAGAAAAATCATTCGGTATTGAGAGCTCAGTAAGATGTTCTGAAGGAGGGTAGAATAAGAATGTAGACAACAGTGCAGACAAAGGATGCAGGGTTAGTGAAGTTTCAGAGGTTAAGCAAAAGACTCTGCTGGGACTTTTGTGTGAAGAATGTGTGGTGTCTGGTCATCTGGAGGTGCAGAATCCCCTGTGACTAAGAAGATACCAGAACTACTAAAGTGCCACTTTTGCTTTGCTGGGATATTTGATGCTGGTGAGTTGGAGCTGAGAAATTTGTGGTGATTAAGAAAAGACCAGCATTGTTGAGTTTAAACCTTCTGTAAAGTATTTCTTGAGGGTCAACACAGAGAAACTGTGTTCCAGACATGGCCAAGGTTGTATGTAGCTTATGCTGACAACTAAACTTTGTACTATACAGTCACCCTGAGCCGGTGGCCCTGGGTTCTATAAGAAAGCAGACTGAGTAAGCCATAGTGAGCAAGCCAGTAGGCAGCACCCTTCCATGTCCTTTGCATCATCTCTGGCCTCCAGGGTCCTGCCCTTTTTGAGTTACTGTCCTGAATTCATTCAATGATGAACAGCAATGTGGAAGTGTAAGCCAAATAAACTCTAACAAAGACAAACCTCTCTAGAGTACTTGTGTGCTTTCTATTAAATTTATTCTTTGACAATTTCATACTTGTATATAATACATTCTGATTATGCTTACCTCTCTTATATCTCTCACACTTCAGTCTACATGCCTTGATTACCAGTTTAAAGTGGACTTCATCTCATTAAAATTACATGTGAATATCTGAAAATCATTTATTATTTATTCATTCAGTATCAGGGATGAACTGAGGGAATTAAGCATACTAGATAAGCAGTCCAACCGTAAACTATTGTTTACTATACATATAGTTTACTGTTATAGCCCTAGATCTCCTTAAAATGTATTTTGAAACTGATTCTCACTAAGTTTTTAAGGCTTCTCTTCAATTCAGGTGGGCCTTGAAGTGCCTCAGCATTTCAAGTATCTGGGATGACAGGTGTTTGTTACCACATCTAATCATTTCCTATTTTAAAATAGCACTTGTATCTGGGTTTCTAAGAATTATCAATTAATATATCCATTATCTATTTTTATTGTATTGTTAGTGTCCTTATTACTGATTTATAATAGTCTTATACCTTAATTTTTATTATAATTTTTATAGGCACATATAAAGGGAGCACACTAATGGGGTACCACACACAATATTGATGTCTATATCAGAATAAACATATCTCCTTAAACACTTATCAGGTGTTCATAGTGAAAACTTTCAAAATTCTTTCTTTCATCTTTTTGTAATATATAATATATTACTCCTGGCTATTACCATACTACTGTGCTGTGGCATACCAAAACAAATTGCTTTTTCTGTATCTTGGTGCCCATTCATCAGTCTTTTCTACCCCTCCTGCATCAATTCTATACCTAGCATCTGCTAGCAATGACTCTACTCTTAACTTCAATTGTCTTTTTATTCATTTATAAGGGTAATGTACTGCAAGTAGTACAAACTATAGAGATTTTTCACTAGCTCTCATTAGACTTTGACTTACTTATGATTTGACTTGGTTTAAAAAATTAGAACCATGCATTGCTCTTTTCATCGAGGCTTCTGTAGTTAGACAATTTGTTGGAAAACACATCCTGGTTAATAAGTTAAAAAACAAACTAATTTATGAAATGTTTATAGCAGCTTCTATAGCTGGGGAGATAGCCCAGCACCTAAGAGTATGGCTTCTCTTACAGAGGACTTTAGCAAGAGGCTTTTATTATTTTTGAAGTGTATTAATTATACATTCTAATTTATTTTCCTATACTTAATACTTTATACCTCCCTTCCACCCCTTGTTTCTTCAAACCCCAAAATACTATGCAGGAGAGAAAGAAGGTGATAGGGGGCATAGTTCTTTTTAGGCTACTTCCTGCTGATTAGGGTCTTTGGGTTCTTTGGGGGCAATACCAGTGTCAGTATAAGTCCAGCAAACCAGAAGACAGCAGCAGGAAGAATAAATATAAGTTTTGGGGCAGGCGCATTAGCAGCAAGGAGAGAAGCAACCTCTTTGTTCTTTGTAGCCCTTTCTCCTCTTTGTAGCCCCCTTTCTCCAAATTCTTTGTAGAGACCCCTTCTTCTCAGGGCTTTGGCTTTTTATCTTCTCTCCCAAGTCCTCTGAGTTAAAATTGATGAGCTGGTTAAGCCTGCCCCTGCTAGCTCATGAGACAGTTAATACTTTACAAATGTGTCTTATGCAGCCTCTCATCTGGGATTAAACAAAAACTTTCTCATAATTGGTTTTAATAAATTCATATCACAGAGGACCTGGGCTTGTTTCCTAGCATGTATATTGTAGCTCAGAGCTATCTATAATTTCATTGCAGGAGGGACCTGACATGATCTTCTGACCCTTTTGCACAAAAGACATACAAACAGACAAAATATCCATAGGTATTTAAAAAGAAAGTCTAAAGCAGTTTGAATTTACCCTTGTGTATACTGTGATGAATCAAAAAAAATACCTTTTCATTCCTCTAAGTGACTTCCACCTGTCCAATCAAATTTTATTTTTAAAAGTGACTTTAAACAAGAATCTGACATCCTAAAACACAACAGGCCAAGGCAGAGGGATTAAGAGTTTATAACCAGTCATTACTATATAATGGAACCCTTTCTCAATCACTTTTACCCAAATATTTAAAAAAAACTTTTTAAAGGATTTTTATTTGTGTGTATGTTTATATGTATGTGTGCCATATATATGGAAGTGCTTGTGGAATACGCAAGATATTGTCAGATCCCCTGGAGGTAGAGTTACACACCATTGTGAGTTGCCTGATAGAGGAACTGAGAAGTAAATGCAGGTCCCCTGGAAGAAAAAAGAACACTCTTAATCATGAAACCATTTTCCAGGCCCTTAAACTCCACTTTCATCATATACTATCTCTACTTATTTTGGATAATTCTGAACTATATATGATATTCCATTTTAAATCTTATTTATTTTATTGAAAATAGATTTTTTTCATGCAATATATTTTGATTACCCTTTCCCCTTCACCAACTCCTTCTAGATACTTTCCACATTCTCACCTGTAAGTGTAACTTTAAACTATTTCTTACTATCTCGAGGCATGTTATGAAGGATATATCAAGATGAAAACGTTCTCAGGAGTGATTCCTTGGAACAACGCTTTAGTGAACACAGCCATAAGCAACAGCTGCAATGGTCACCCGTCTCTGGCATTGTGATGGCTGCCACCTCACTTTCCCTTGGGGTGAGGCCTCCTCCATCTCTTTGAGACTGTCAAAGCTAAATGGAGCAGGTGCCACACCCTAGCTTGCTTCTGCAGTCTCTTCTGGCCTTCTGGCTTTTCTGAACCTCTTCTGGGCAGGCTCTGCACCACGGCCTCTTCTACCTGCCCCAGTTTGCTACTTTGAGGCTGGTGCTGTACTTGTATGGCCTAGGAGCTGGCCATTGCCATCTCTCTCTTGAGGCTGTGGTCTCTTCAGCATCCATTGGTCTAGGCCCACGCCATTGGGGTCGAGCTTTCTCATCCACCAGGCCTCAAGGCCAGCAGTTGCTGCCCTTTCACTTGGCAATGTTGTCTCTGGCAGGTCTTGGGGCTTTGGCAGCCACACCCATAGCAGGGAACTGTCTGGGATGATTTGAAGTAAAGCCACAATGAACAGCAATGTGAAGAATGCCAAGCAAAAAGCCCTCTCGAGGTTTTCTGGGCCATCCTTTTCTGTACCCTCTCTAATTAAGCATCAGATGTTTACTTATTGGCCAATCTTATGTCCACTTCCCAAGGTACACCTATTGATCAGGACCATGGGTGCTGCCAGTTGTTCCCCAGAGGTGTAAGTCTTTAGGTTGATTTCATATGCCCCTTCTGTGAGACTGTTTTTTAGGAGCACTCCTACAACTTTTACACATTAATTCAACATAACTGTTTTCAAAACAAATCCAAATCACCACCACACCCACCCACTCAAATCCAAGACATTTCTCTCCTTCATTAGAAAACAAGCAAGCATCTAAATAAAAAATGTAATAAAATAAAAACAAACTATAATATGAAAAAACAAGCATACAGACAAAAGCCAAAGGGGGGAAAAAAACACAAGAAACACATAAAGATGCAAAGACACCCACATTGGCACACACAAAAATCCCATAAAAGACACAAAACCAGAATCAGTAATATATAAGCAAAATACATGAAAAGTTTTTAAATGCCCATACCAGGCATTATGATTTAAAAGAAAACAAAACCAAACAAAATAAAACAAAACTATAAAAATATCATTGAGTTGGCTTTTCATTGGCCATCTATTGCTGGGCATAGGGACTGCCCTTTGTGGTTTGTATACTGAGTGAGATTCTGATGTACAAAAACTAAGTTTTTCTTTGTTAACACTTATATATTGGAGATATCAATTGGAAACAGGTTGTGAATAATGTATTTCCCATATTTAATAAAAATAAATGTAATGAATTATTGCTGTTAATGTATTCTTGAATAGGTAGATAATAAGAACAATATTCTTTACAGAAAACACCTTAGCACCGTGTTATTAACAAGAAGAAAAGTAGTATTTATTTGCAAATCTTTTCAATTATTTGGAAAAAAGAGCTGTTTCAAATTTTCTTTTTGAATTCTTCCCATTGATTTTACTTTTCTAGAAAATTAACCATTTATTTTCATTTTTATAGGTCTTCTTAAAAGTAAGTCTTTGATTATTTTCTAAATTATCTTAGTGATGTTGATTGATCTTTATTATTATTTTGCTTCCAGTTATTTTTCCTCTCCTATAGTGTCTAATTATTTTCATTGATTTTTTAAACTAAAAATAATTGCTTTTTTCTGATCAATTGCTTCTCCCTCTTCTCCTTCAAGGTCCTCTCCACCCCTTCACTCAATAAACTCCATGCTTTCTTCTCTCTTATCCCCTCATTTTTAAAATCTTTTTTTTTTATTTTGTGAATTTCATATAATTTACTCTGTTCACACTCATCTCCCACCCACTTCAGACAAATCCTCCTCCCTTGCAACCTATCCCAACAGAAAAAAAAAAATCTCATTTTGGAAGTAGTAGTGTGTCTCATAATATTCCCTTTTGTTCATACATTTTTGCTTGAAATGTTCATTACAATGACTCCTAGGTATGGTAGGAGGCCTCTGGTTTCTGCTACTTTGTCATACTGGAACCTCACTGAAACTCCTCTCAGATATGCTGTTGTTATCTTGTGTCATGAAGATTCTGTGGTTTTTGAGTCTGTGGAACTGGTCTCTTCATGCCCTCCACCAGTTCATCCATGGGGTTTATATTGGGGTGGGCCATCTCAAAGTCCTCATTCTGGGCCTGCAACCTCCACATCCATGTCCAGTTCTACTGTTCTACCAAAGTAAGGTGCAAGGCCTTCTCTCCCACGTGCTGCAGTAAGTAAGAAGCTGAGCCTGCTCTCCTGCTTTCTTGACCCCATCAAGGCCAATTTTCCCACCTGCTCCATGTGACAAGGTCAAAAGAGAGTGAAAGGGATCTTTCCCTTGACAACACTATCACAAAAAGGCAGGGCTGCCTCTCCCACACTCACTCACTCAGGGCTGGCTCATTCACAACCCACACATCCAGAGCCAGCAGTACTGTGCTGACCAGGCAAGGTACAGGGTCTACTCTCCCAAGTGTTGCAGCATGTGAAGGGCAAGGACAGCTCTCCTGCATTTGTGACCCTATTGGGTCCAGAACTCCTGTCTTCCACTGGTTGTAAGGGCAAAAGTTAGGGGAGGGGATCTTTTCCTCAGGGCCAGCTCACCCACAAACCCCACATTCAAGGCCAGGCCATGTTCTTCTAGTCTCTGGTTTGATTTCTGTCCTGGAAGCCCACCTGGTGCTTTCCTGGTACAGGACTGGTGGTTTTCACAGGCAGCTTCCTGTCCAGGCCCATTGTCATAGAGCTGGTAGTGGTCTCAGGCTTGCTTTTCTTCAGGGAATGTTAGGCTACTATTCATTCAGATGTTCATAGGTCAGATCACTTAATCTAGACATCACCTCTCTCCTCTCTGCCACCTACTAATGTACATGTGACACAGCAGCCACATCTGCAAAGCCTTTAGAGATAGTATCTTTCTGTCTTTTCTTACAAAAAAAAACAAGAAAGCAAAAAAACAAACCAGACTAAAAGTAAAAATTTTAAAAAGGATGATAAAAAGGATAAGAAACACATACACCAAAAAACAACTTCTCATGACTATGTACACATGTGTGGGCACACAAACAATACACAGGCACTCCATACAAATATAAAAACACAAACTAGGAAACCATCATATACAAGTAAAAGATCAGTAATGTTAAAAATACTCAAACAATACAGACCAAAAAAAAAAAAAAAAATCCCTAAAACACCATAGCATTCATTGTTTTGGCCATCTACTACTGGGCCATAAGTGCCCATTTTGTTTTATTCATTTTTTCGATAAGTTCATTGTCATGAACATTAATTTACACTTGAGTATATATGTACATTTCTATGGCTAAAGTTATGTTTTAGCTTTATTTTAATTATTATACTTAAAAAGTCGGCTAGCTATACTTATCTGTACATATTAAATGCTTAGATTCCCATTTATTAGTAATCTTAAGAGTTGAAACATTTTCTTTCTATGGTTTATCATTAAACTCATGTATTCATATTATATACTTAGACCATTTTTCTTAGACAGCAGATATCAATATCTTATGGTGAGCAATTAGAAATTTAACTGGATTTTAACTTCACCTTATTTTCTATCCTCACCCATCACACACACATACACACACACACACACACGCACACACACACAAACACACACACACACACACACACACACACACACACACACACACACCACAATACTGAGACCAAGAAGTACCAAGATCTGTAAATGAGAAGCTAGGTATAGAGGAACCACCAACGGAGTTTCAAATTGAGTTGAATAGCTTGAAAATCAGGAGATCTAAAAGAGTAATACTTTTCTCTTAGAAAGCTACAAGTTTGAAAGAGTAGCCCATATTTTCATCTTAGAATGAGTTTAAGAGAAGGCTTGTTCCAAACAATAAGATGATCAGAGTACCTTCTCATTCTTAGGAGCCTTTTTGTTTTGTTCAGGTTTTTAATAATTGAATGATGACTAATTATATTATTCAGGGCAATACCTTTATTCAGCCTACCAGTTAATTTGATAATAGTAACATCTTCAAATGTATTGAAGATAAAATGTTTGACCAGTATCTGGGTGTAGAAGCCATTTTTCAAGTAGCATTATTTGTATGTAATTTTAAATTAGAAGAAAAAAGATCCATATGCGGTGAGTAAAAGAAGAGATTGTCTTGCCATATAGCTGACCACTGCTCCATAATAATTAAAAAGGAATCAAACATTAATAACATACAGTACCATTTGTGGATCTCAAAAATATGATTCTAAACTTAAAGTTGAAACAAAGAAGACTGCAGAATATGTGATTTCATTCATATAAAGTTCTGGAGAAGACAAATGTCTCATGACAAAAAGTAATGAAAAATAAGGCAACAATACCTAAGAAATATTGGGGATTTTGTTAAGAGATCAATGTCATGTTGGTGGGGATACACACAAATATATATAATTGCCAAAACATACCACATCTTATACTTTTATGGTTTTAGAATATGTTATTTATTCCTCAAAAGGTGATAAATACGATGTTACCACACTACTTCTGAGAGTAAAATAGATGTTTTCTAATATAATAAAGAGAGATAAATTGTGACTTTTCTCCTGAAAGTGATGGAATTGAAAATCCGATTGTAAACCAAATGTGGTCAGTATATTTATAATTATTTAAATATATATATATTTGTAAAATATATTTTTCAATCATATATAGTTAAATAATTAAATATATATGTAAATTATGTGTGTGTGTGTGTGTGTGTGTGTGTGTGTGTGTGTGTGTGTGTGTGTACACATGTACCCATGTACCAAGGCAGTCCTGTAGAGGTCAGTGTACAACTTTTAGGAATCTTCTCCTGTCTTTCTTCTTTTTAAGACAGGATCTCTCTTGTTATTTCTTTGTTTCTGGTTATACCAGGCCAAGGAGAGTGGAAGCTTTGGGATTTTGTCTTTTTTTCCAAATGCCCATCTCATAGCAGGAGTAATGAAATTGCAGATATGTGCCATTAAACTGAATTTTGTTTGTATTCCAGGGATGTAGCTCAGGTCATCTGGATTGAGTGGCAGGCACTTTTATCCTCTAAACATGGTCACTGACCCCTAACTGCAAAGAACATAAATATTTTTTAATTGCTTTAAGAGACTGAAAATGCATTTTCCCTTTTTCATTTCAATTATTTGGATAATAAATACAGTCCTAAATCAGATAAGAAGAGTTCAATATTATCAATTCTATAACCTCCTAAAATACATCTGGCCTTAATCTATTCAGATGACTGAATGACTCTGGCAAAGTTGATGATAAGATTTAGAAAATCAATAATATAGAGCCTGCGTTATGGTAAACTCTTAAAATTGTGAAGGGTTTATAAATATGATGAGTATGGAAATATAAGAAAAAGTTTAGTTCGTTTTTTTTCTGGTCATTGTCTCATTTTCCAACAAGATTTCTTTTTGTGTGTTTGACAATAATTTTCAAGAACCTTTATTGGCCACATTATTATTTTAGTTAACCATTCTGTTGGATTATTCCTGTGTCTAAATCATTCTCTGTTAGTGATTTAGTCACTGAAGTGACACTAAAGCTTTTAGCCACTAAGAAATCATAGGTCTTTTAGGAAATTTCTGCCTCCATGCATAATTTTGTACTAATGACACCCTCTTGTGCCAAGAGCAATTAGAGATTTCCCCACTAATTCTATAAAATCATGAAAGAGTTAGTGGACCTCTCTAATAGTGTACCTACCAGGATCAAATAATTATTTCAGAACAAGTTTAATCATAATTTATTTCTAATTTGTTATTCAATTAATATTGGAACTGTACAAATTTATGGAGTACATCATGATAATTCTTAATAAAAATAAGGTAGCTTAGTCACTGGCATTTCAATTATACAATATATTGCTCAAAGTGTTCAATAGTGTGCTATAATCTCTGAGACAGAAAAGTAAAGCTATTTCTATTAATTGTAAAGAATGACATGTTAGTAATTCACATTAGACAATATAAATTTCCTTATTTTTGTCACTCTATTCTTGTTTTTTAGGTTTTTCAAGACATGGTTTCTCTGTGTATCCTTGACTGACCTGAACTCACTTTGTAGGCCAGGCTGGTCTTGAACTCACAAGATCCACCTGCCTCGGCCTCGTGAGTGCTGGGATTAAAGGCGTGCATCACCACACCCAGCATCACTCTATTCTTTATCAACAAGTTTTCCTCACATATTACTTTTATGGAATTGGCACATGTGCTACATACATGTCTAATATTTCCACAAATATTGACACACAACTCGTACCAGCTTTGTGAAGGGGATGATGGTACTGATATTTTTATTTTATGAATAAAAAGTCATATCTTAGACATTGAGTCCCTATATTTATAGATCCTTGAAACTGTGCTTTTACCATAACTTAAAATGCCCTGATGTTTTATAATAGTACAAATTATATTCCTTTCACCAAGAATAAATCTAACATCAGTCACTTTTTGCTCTGTTTTCTCCTCATATGTGGCATTTTATTTTCACTAAGAATTATGAAGTATCATGTTATGCAGTAGGAAATAATTAGTGCTATAATAAAAGACCTTTAAGTTCCCAGCAAGCAGGTCAGATGCTATTTTCAGAATATTCTCTCTGAACTCTGATTCATTTAATTTAAAATTTTTAAAGCCAATCTATGCTGTTTCTACTTTAAACTCATTTTATAATGTGGCTTTAGCTTTCTTACTCACAAGATAAAAATAATATGGTCTCAAATCCAGTAGAGTATAGGACTCTGACATTCACAATACTTCAAAATTCAGAGAAGTAGAGAAGATGAGCAGGCTGGAAAGTACTTCTCAATATATTCAATCACTCAGAAAACATGACTTTCGGAAATATCTGTATCCTCCCTGTTATTACTTTTGCAATTATGTAGCTTGCATCACCTTCTGTTAGTGCAATGTTGGCTGCCAGAAAAGCACACCTTCAAAAAACAATGCTTTCTAAATTGCAGACCAGTCTAAATTTAATCATTTTATACAATGGGAACAAATATCTCTCTACTAAGCTAAGCATATTTAGAAAAAAAATGTTCTTTGAATTTGGAAACAAATGGCTGGAAAGAAATTATCAAGCTGATTTCCTTACTTTCATAGTATGACTCAAAGAAAAAATATGAATGAATGAGCATATAGTTGGGACCTACCTTTATATGATAAAAGGAGTTAAACAATTCTGATCACTTAATGTCTCATCCTAATCTGTTTGTTTTTTAGACATTTAAGAAATAGAAAGTAGGGGGGAAGGAAGATGGCGGCGACCTACACTGACACATTTTGAACGCGGGGAAAAAAGAGCCATAAAAAACACAGAGTTATTGGGCACTGTGCAAAAACCAGAGGGGCTAGACCCCCCCGGGAACACTCGCAGCTCCCAAGGGACTGTTAAAAGTCCCAGGGTAAGGCTCTCACCCATCTCTCGTAGACACGGAAGCCACTAAACCCGGGATTCGGGAACTCCCATTTGGAGAGGCGCCTGGTAAGATCGATCCCAACACACAGCAGGCAGGATCAGAGGCCATTTGGCATTAGTTCACTAGCCAATTGGACCCCCACGCCTCAGGTAGAACTTATACCCACTTAAAAAATTTAGCGAGATAGTGGAAGTTTTAGCAAGGAACAAACAGGGGGCTCAGCGGGTGGTCCGCAGCCACTCGTGAAGCGGAGGGCGGGAAGTTCAGACAGAGCGCGGAAACCGGGAACACAAAGGCGGGCAGGAGGAGCCGAATCCCGCCCACTCACAGCAGTGCAGCTGGGGAGGGAGAAGGGCTGGCAGGGCCAAATCCCCGCGAACCCACGGCAGGACAACTGGGGAGAGAGTCAGGCGTGGGCGGGGCCAGGGATCCACGCACCCACGGCTGAGCTGCTGGGGCGAGAGGTCCACTCAGGTGGCCGGGGGATCCGGGGCACTGTGCACCCACGGCCGAGCAGCCAGGGAGGGAGAGCCGCGGCTACGCAGACAGGGAGGGAATCAGACTCAGAGGCCAGGCCTGTGGCGAGAAGCCTAGTGAGAAACAAGAAATCGGGACCATAGCTGTATTCTGGAAAATCCAGACATATTAGGTGTGGAGCCAGACCCTGTCAGCCTCCGTGACAACAAACAAAGCCCACAGAATCTGTGCCTGGGCAAACAGGTCAATACCATCAGAACCATTACAGGCTGATAACTCAGAGTGCAACATAGAGAAGTCTGAATTGGGAGCAGTGAAACAATTCCGGTCCATTACTCACAACCTGGGAATAGGCTGCACCAGCTCACAGTGCCTCAGACGATTAAAACCACAGTGACCCTGAAATCCCCCTGTAAGTAACGACAGATAGCCAAGTAACTCGTCCCCTGCACCAAAGCATCCACTGTGGATCCAAGCACAGAAAACGACAAGAACAGACAGCTAAACACACCCATTGGCCAAAGGTCAAAAAAAAAAAATAGAAATCAAGGAAATACGACTCCAACAAAGCAGAATTATCCTAGCTCATCCAATTTGGATGACCTCACACCAACAGAAACACATGAAAACGTTGACAATTCCGCATTATGGAAAGTGATAGAGTCCCTGTAAGAAGAACTTAAATCTATGAAGGAAATCAAAGAAGCCACAATTCTACAACTCAAAACAAGGAACAACACCATTAAAGAGCTCCAAGCCAAGGTGACAGAGCTTGAACAGGAAAAGGACAAGGCTATGAAAGATTTTCATACAAAAACAAGCAAGCTGGAGAAGGAAATGTACAAAACGAACAAAACCATACAAGACATGAAAATAGAAATAGAAACAATAAAGAAAACACAGTCAGAG